>CM029461.1:43656538-43674038 GCA_017140185.1 Eucalyptus polyanthemos subsp. polyanthemos | reverse complement strand
AATGAACATTGAAATGTCCCTCAAAAGTAAGTAAATAGATTCGAAACATATAAAATGCGGTTAATCCTGCTGTGGAACAAGCTATTATTGCGAAAATAGGTGAATACAACCAACTATCATTAAGAATTTCATCTTTGGACCAAAAACAAGCAAGGGGGGGAATACCACAAAGAGAAAGTGTACCTACTAAAAAAGCAGTTTTTGTAATTGGTACATGCTTTTTAAACCTCCCATAAGAACCATATTCTGACTTTTATCTGGAGAATATCCAACAATAGCTTCCATTGAATGAATAATTGATCCGGATCCTAAAAACAACAATGCTTTTGAATAAGCATGAGTAATCAAATGAAATAAAGCGGCTCGATAAGACCCCATACCTAGAGCCAACATCATATAACCCAATTGAGACATTGTAGAATAAGCTAAACCTCTTTTAATATCTTTTTGAGCAAGAGCTAAAGTAGCTCCTAATAATACTGTTATTATACCTATTAAAGATATTAAATTCATTATGTAAGGTATGATTATAAAAAGAGGAAGAAGTCGAGCTACAAGAAAAATGCCCGCTGCTACCATAGTAGCGGCATGTATAAACCGAAATGGGAGTAGGGCCTTCCATGGCATCAGGTAACCATACATGAAGGGGAAATTGTGCCGATTTCGCAACTGCACCTGCAAATAAAAGAAAGGCACACAAAGTAAGAAATAAAAAAGGAACCTCATTATTATAAATCAAGTTATTCAATATTTGGAACAAATCCCGAAATTCAAAACTACCGGTTATCCAATAAAGACCTAAAATTCCTAATAATAAACCAAAATCGCCTACACGATTCGTTACAAACGCTTTTTGACAAGCAGTCGCCGCACTAGGTCGTGTGAACCAAAAACCTATTAATAGGTAAGAACACATTCCAACTAATTCCCAAAAAATATAAATTTGTATCAAATTCGAACTAGTAACTAATCCCAACATGGAAGTATTGAAAAAACTCATATAAGCAAAAAATCTCAAATATCCTTGATCATGAGACATATAATTGTCACTATAAAAAAGAACCAAAATTCCAACAGTAGTAATTAATATTAACATAATAGAAGTAAGTGGATCTATTAAGTGACCGAACTCTAAAGAAAAATCATTATTAATGGTCCAAGACCATACATATTGATAGATAAAACTTCTATTTATTTGCTGAATAGATAGATAGACCGAAAGTATCATAACTATACTTAACAAGAAAATACTAGGAAAAGCCCACATACGGCGAAGATTTTTTGTTGCCGTTGGAAAAAGTAGAAGTCCCACTCCTATTAACATAGGAACTGGAAGTGGAATGAAGGGGATAATCCATGAATATTGATATGTATATTCCATAAAAAAACCTTTTTATTTTTAATTAATTCTTTATAATTCACCGGCTCTTATATCTTTTTATAGGTTCAATAAAAAATCAAGATATGGAATACTTAAATAGAATTTTCTATTCCTAATTATTCTGAATCTTTCTTCTTTAACCAATATTTCAAATATTAAAATCAAGAAGTTAGAATTGGTCAAATGATATGAATATGATCAAGTTACTATTTATATTTAAAATGAAATAAGACAATAATTCATTTTATTAATATTGAATATTAAGTAAAATTTTTATGAAAATGAAGAAAAAAATTCAATTATTATTACGTATTACGTATTAGGATAATTTATATGCATAGAGCAAATAATTACACCAAAATCGAGTAGTTAATACATTACTTTATTTTGATAGAAATAATAGGATGGTCCATACCAAAACGGGCGCAATAAAAAAAGAACTCGTTTTTTTTATTAGTTCGTTTATTCATAATCATTAACTAATTCATGATAGAACTGATTATACTCCATTCGAATAAAAGATATTTTTTTTCTTTGTAGAAAACGCTAGAATATCCCACACTTTTCTTTCAATACCAGGGAGAAGAAATAGAATTAAAAGAAAAGACGAAATTACTAAGACAACTTTTAGAAAATCATGTATTCTTTGATTAACTACTAGTTTAATTCAAATTTTTAAATCCAAAAAATGTGTACTCGTTCTTTTCTTTTGAGTTTGACCAACTAATAAAAAACTAAAGTAATTTCAGTAATTTGGAATTTTTTAGGTAAGGATTGGTTTTTTTTTGAACTTTTCGGTGTATTTTGTTACATGTATAAATATAGCACGACGAAAATAGACAGAGATATAAAAAAAAGAAAAAATGGAATTGTTTGACCAATAGATGTCTTTCACATTCAACTAGAGAAATGAATAACTTTTTTTCAAATTTTTAATGGCAGTTCCAAAAAAAAGTACTTCTATATCAAAAAAACGTATTCGTAAAAACATTTGGAAAAAGAAGGTATATCGGGCAGCGTTGAAAGCTTTTTCCTTAGCGAAGTCTCTTTCTACCGGGAATTCAAAAAGTTTTTTTGTACGACAATTAAATAGTCAAACACTAGATTAACTAATCTTAATCTGAAAATGGTACTTTTTTTTTTTTTTTTTTTTTAAAAAAAAAAAAGATACAAGGTTTCACTTTTTTTTGAATATGTTTTATCCGGTGGGGATTCTTATTTTCCTCATCGGTACAATTATCTGTCATATCATCATAATAAATAATAAAATTACAAAAAAAGTTTTTTCTTAGACAAAATGTTCAGTTCAGTCCAATATCGAATTAGTTTTCGAAATCCTAAATAAAATTCTTTACATGACGAAAAACCAACCTAAGGCCTAAGGGTTAATATAAAGCTCTACAAATAGTTAAATAAAAAATTTTGAATGTCACACTGTACTGTGATCCATAAAAAGACTTTTTTTGTTCATTGATAAAAAAGTGCATCTTCGATTTATAAAATCAGATAAATGAGAAATGAATTTTAAAATTAAAAAATGAAATGATAATAAAGATTTTTATGGGGAACGCTTCAATCCATATTGAAACGAAACGAGTTTTTTCTCATCACTTTGAATGAAAATGAAAAAAATATTGAATTGACTCCTTCAATCTCGACGATTAAATAATAATAGATTATTATTATTTCGAGTACGCCGCTATGGTGAAATCGGTAGACACGCTGCTCTTAGGAAGCAGTGCTAGAGCATCTCGGTTCGAGTCCGAGTGGCGGCATGGCATCTTCTAAAACAAATGGAATAAGTCCTATAATAAATTCAATTCCTGATTTCAATTCCGTAGAATTGGTTTACCCCACTTTTTCATTTTAATAAAAATCAATTTATGATATTTTCCACCTTAGAACATATATTAACTCATATATCCTTTTCGATCATTTCAATAGTAATTACTATTTTTTTGATAAGCTTATCGGTCGATGAAATCGTAGGACTATATGATTCGTCAGAAAAAGGCATGATAGCTACTTTTTTATGTATAACAGGCTTATTAGTCACTCGTTGGATTTATTCGGGACATTTCCCGTTAAGTGATTTATATGAATCATTAATTTTTCTTTCATGGAGTTTCTCCGTTATTCATATGGTTCCGTATTTTAAAAACATAAAAATTATTTAAGCACAATAACCGCGCCAAGTACTATTTTTACCCAAGGCTTTGCTACTTCGGGTCTTTTAACTGAAATGCATCAATCCGAAATAGTAGTACCTGCTCTCCAATCCCAATGGTTAATGATGCATGTAAGTATGATGATATTGGGCTACGCAGCTCTTTTATGTGGATCATTATTATCAGTAGCTCTCTTAGTCATTACATTGCGAAAAGCCATAAGGGTTTTTAGTAAAAAAAACAATTTTTTTAAATGAGTCATTTTCCTTTGTCGAGATCCAATACATGAATGAAAGAAGCAATGTTTACTAACCACTTCTTTTTTTGTTCTTCTCGAAATTATTACAGGGCTCAACTGATTCAACAACTAGATCAGTGGAGTTATCGTATTATTAGTCTAGGGTTTCTCTTTTTAACCATAGGTATTCTTTCGGGAGCAGTATGGGCTAATGAGGCATGGGGGTCATATTGGAATTGGGACCCAAAGGAAACTTGGGCATTTATTACTTGGACCCTATTTGCGATTTATTTACATACTCGAACAAATAAAAATTGGGAAAGTTTAAATTGCGCAATTGTGGCTTCTATAGGCTTTCTTATAATTTGGATATGCTATTTTGGGGTTAATTTATTAGGAATAGGATTACATAGTTATGGTTCATTTAATTTACATTAAGATCTAATAAAATTCAAAAAAATCCCGACAAATACAAACATAGAACAAGCCAAGCCTATATAGAAATAGAATAGAAAAATAAGTAAGAATACAAGATAAGAAAACTTCCTACTTCATGTAGGCTGTCGAGAACCATTTGAATCACTACAATACTTGATTCAAAAGGTTCTCATAAAGACCAAAAATATCTGTTTACAATTCCAATTTTTTTTACTTAAGAGAAAAAATAGAGAAAAAATACTTTTTTTTCATTGTACAACGAACAATATTAAAAATAATAATAGGATTACTTTTTGATTTTTTCTTTTATTGATGAAAACTATTGATAAAAATAATTAGATATAATAGCTTCGACTTTGTCAACAGATAGTGAAAGAACGAAATCTGGATAAATACCAATAGCTATTATTGGTAGAAGAATAGAGATGGAAACAAATAACTCTCGCGGCCCAAAATCAAAAAAATAAGAGTTTGGAACATTAAATAACTTGTATCCATAGAACATTTGGCGTAACATAGATAATAAATAAATAGGAGTTAATATCATTCCAATTGCCATTACAAAAGTAATTAGTATTTTTGGCATTAAAAGATATTGGTGGCTGGTAATTATTCCAAAAAAGACTATCAATTCTGCAAGAAAACCACTCATACCTGGTAATGCAAGGGAAGCCATTGATAAGATACTAAACATCGTGAATATTTTTGGAAGGTGGATAGCCATTCCACCCATTTCGTCGAGATAAACAAGACGTATTCGATCATAACTCGTTCCTGCCAAGAAAAAAGAGCAGCGCCGATAAATCCATGAGAGATTATTTGTAAAATGGCTCCATTGAGTCCCGTATCAGTTATCGAGCCAATTCCAATAATTATGAAACCCATATGAGATACAGAGGAATAGGCTATTCTTTTTTTTAAATTACGTTGACCAGGAGATGTTAAAGCTGCATAGATTATTTGGATTGCGCCTACTATAATCAACCAGGGAGAAAATATAGAATGAGCATGAGGTAATAATTCCATATTGATTCGAACCAACCCATATGCTCCCATTTTTAATAAAATTCCGGCTAGAAGCATACAAGTACTATAATGTGCCTCTCCGTGGGTGTCTGGTAACCATGTATGTAAGGGTATAATCGGTAATTTAACAGAAAAAGCAATAAGAAATCCAATATAGAGTATTATTTCCAGTGCCACCGGATACGATTGATTAGCTAATGTTTCCAAATTTAATGTTGGTTCGTTGGAACCATATAAACCAATACCCAGAACCCCTATTAATAGAAAAAAAATGGAACCTCCCGCAGTGTACAAAATAAATTTTGTAGCGGAATACAGACGTTTCTTTCCCCCCCACATCGCTAGAAGTAGATAAACGGGAATTAATTCTAACTCCCACATGATGAAAAAAAGTAAAAGGTCTCGAGAAGAAAATGATCCTATTTGACCGCTGTACATTGCTAACATCAGGAAATGGAATAATCGGGAATCTCGAGTAACTGGCCGAGCCGCTAAAGTAGCTAAAGTGGTGATAAATCCCGTCAGTAAAATAGGTCCTATAGAAAGTCCATCTATTCCCAATCTCCAGTAAAAATCAAAAAAATGAATCCATTTATAATCCTCTGTTAATTGGGTTAATGGATCGTTCAATTGGAAATGATAACAGAATGTATAGGTAGTTAAAAGGAGCTCTAAAGTGCATATGCATATAGTATACCACCTTATTACCTTATTTCCTCTATGAGGTAGAAAGAAAATTAAAGAACCTGCGAATATCGGCAAAAGTACAATTATTGTTAACCAAGGAAAATAATTCGTGATAAAGACAAGATACACTTGGACAAAAAAACCCGTACTCAATAAAGAAAAAAAGAATAATATATTATCTATTTTGAGCACGGGTTTTTGTCGGTAAAAAAATCAATTGTATTCAAAATGTATTTACGTGGTTTTTTCTGGAACGTATTAATACGCTAGACCCATGCTTCGAGTTGTTTCATGCCATAAATAAACTCGAACGCTCAAAAATCCGTTGGACAGGCGGATTCACATCTCTTACAACCGACACAGTCCTCTGTTCTTGGAGCAGAAGCAATTTGCTTAGCTTTACATCCATCCCACGGTATCATTTCTAATACATCTGTTGGGCAGGCTCGCACACATTGAGTACATCCTATACATGTATCATAAATCTTTACTGAATGTGACATCGGATCTATAAGTTTTTGAATGTCATCAATTTTCGATCTAGTAAACTTGTAAATGGATCATATATTTAGACACTAGATGAATCAATGGATTTTACCATAATTTTTCTAATCAATCTAATTCCGGATCGAGTCATGAGATTGGCCCAAGATACTTTGATTTTTTACGTTTTTCTCAAACCTACGTATTATACATACTAATTTGAATTGATGAATATTCGAATTTCTATAATTAATAATATATAATTAATTAATATAATTAATTAATACTACTTATTTATTTATTCATTTATTCAACAAATTCGATTGATTGATACGAGTTGATTTTCTGTTACGATAAATTGACGAAACAATAGCTAACCCAATAGCTGCTTCGGCGGCTGCAATAGCTATAACAAAAATGGAGAAAATATCTCCTTTTAATTGTCGACTATCAAAAAAATCTGAAAATGTTACAAAATTTATATTAACCGCATTGAGGATAAGTTCAAGACACATAAGGGCCCTAACCATATTTCGACTCGTGATCAATCCATAGATACCAATAGAAAATAAATAGGCACTCAAAACAAGTACATGTTCGAGTATCATTGACCAGCTCCTTATTAATTTGGATTCATTTCAATATGAACAAGAATTCAACGTATTCAATTGACTATAATATAACAAGTACAAAACAAAGGAATAGATTGATATTTGGTAATGGATCAAAATAAAGAATTTCTATTTTATACATAAACAGTTTTCAAATATTTTTGAAGATAAATGGATTTGATAACAGAAAACAAAGTTGAATTTTGATTGCTAGTAATAGTTATAAAGATTTATCATTGACGAGCAACAGCAATTGCACCTATCAAAGCAACTAAAAGAATTATGGAAATGAGTTCAAATGGAAGAAAAAAATCTGTTGATAAATGAATTCCAATTTGTTGACTATTACCTATCAAATCTTGCTCGATAATCTGGTTTGACTTTGTCGTCCAGATAATCCCGTACCAAGACGTATCTAAAATAGTAGTCATTAGTGAAACCAAAATACTTGTACAAACCAACGAAGTAATCCCATCTCCAACAGTCCAAAGATTCAAATCTTTGTAATATTCTGAACCATTCATGAACATCACAGCAAATAGAATTAAAACGTTTATGGCTCCTACATAAATAAGGAGCTGCGCAGCCGCTACAAAATGGGAGTTTGATAGAATATAAAATAAGGATATACAAACAAGAACCAATCCCAAGGAAAAGGCAGAATAAATTGGATTGGTAAGTAATACCACTCCTAGACTTCCTAATATAAGACCTGATCCCAGAAAAACTAAAAGAAAATCATGTATTGGTCCAGGCAAATCCATTATTATATGTAAAAGAAAAATAAATTGAAATGTTTTTCATGATTTTATTGACTCGACAAGGAATTTTTTTAGCATATGCTCCTAATTGCATTTAATTCAAATCGAATGGATTAAAAATGGGTCTAGGTCCAATTAGTGGACCAATATAATATGGTTTTCTCTTTACCCAAAAAATGGAAAAAGGGTAATTTAGCTCAAAACTTAAATTATATTATTAGATTCCATTTTCAATCTAACTTTAATCGTACTTTTTACCAACTAATCAACAGTTAATTGGAATTTTTAGTTATTGACCAACAAATAAAGAACTCATTCCTGTAGATTAGATCAAATTGAACCCTACTAATTGGTGGAGATTCCTCTTTAATCAAAAATCAAAGGGTTTTCACATTTTTTTATTTTATTATTATTTGAGGCGAATTCGAAATTGTTCGAATTGTATAATCGTTAATTACTGACATTGGTAAACGACCCAATGCGATTTGATTATAATTCAATTCGTGACGATCATAAGTAGAAAGTTCATATTCTTCAGTCATTGATAAACAATTTGTTGGACAATACTCAACACAGTTACCACAAAAAATACAAATTCCGAAATCAATACTGTAATTAAGCAAGCGTTTCTTTCGTATACCAGTTTCCAATTTCCAATCAACAACAGGTAGATCTATAGGACATACACGAACACATACTTCACAGGCAATGCATTTATCAAATTCAAAATGGATTCGGCCGCGGAAACGCTCAGATGTAATTAATTTTTCATAAGGATATTGAATAGTTACAGGTAAACGATTTGCGTGAGATAAGGTAATCATGAACCCTTGACCAATGTACCTTGCAGCTCGTACTGTTTGTTGACCGTAATTCATGAACCCAGTTACCATAGGGAACATATCGTAAAGATCTATGAATAATTTTATGTTTGTTTCTTTCTCTTGTTTGATATTTGAGAGAAGTCGTAAATCGAGAATATCCTAGTCCTTTTTCTTTCCTTTACAATGAAAGGAGTTGGAAAGAAGTTGTTAATAATAGATTACCGAGAGAAATGGGTAAAAGAAATTTCCATCCAAGATTTAATAATTGGTCTATTCTTAGTCTAGGTAAAGTCCATCTTGTTGTGATAGAAATAAACAAGAAGAAATAAGTTTTAGCTAATGTAATAAAAATACCAATTGTCGTTCCAAAGACTCTACCTACTTTATTTATTTCAAATAGCTCAGGAACGAATATGTAAGGAATAGAGATATTCCAACCCCCTAAGTAAAGAACTGTTACAAATAACGAAGAAACTAATAGATTTAGATAGGAAGCAACATAAAATAACCCAAATTTGATACCCGAATATTCGGTTTGATAACCTGCTACTAATTCTTCCTCTGCTTCTGGTAAATCGAAAGGTAATCTCTCACATTCTGCTAGGGAAGAAATTAGAAAATGAAAAACCCTATAGGTTGACGCCACAAATTCCATCCCCAAAAACCATATTTGGACTGGGCCTCAACTATATCAACTGTACTTGAACTGTTAGATAATCATAGTCGATGATAACATCACTGTTCCCATCGCTATTTCAGAACCGTACGTGAGATTTTCACCTCATACGGCTCCTCGAGGGCCATCAATAAATCTAAGGACCGAATTGATATTATTTATATTGATATGTTTGTAGTATAATACTATAATATCGATTGGAAATTAAATATATATTCTATATAGATAGAGTCAAAACCTATCGGAAGGTCCTGAATTAGACCAATGGAATTCTGTCTGCTATAATAACTAAAAAAGCACTTCTGAATTGATCTCATCCTTTAATAATTTGAATTTTTCTTTGTTGAGTAATAACTTAATCCTTCAATAAAATACTCTTTCTAGAAATATTAATAGATATCTCAACCCATTCTTTTTGATTACGAAAAAAAAAATTATACATTAGTTCCTGAAAAATACCACGTTATCCCTATGAATATAGGAAAGAAGAAAAAGATCTTTTTTTTTTTTCGTTCCTATTCTTCTTTCTGAAAAAGGGGGGTTTCAAAAAAAGGATTATTTCGTTCCTGATAGTCATTTTTGAATCTGTGGATAGGAGCATACTCTGAATCGGAATTGTGGGTAGTACTACTTGATCATTTCTACTAACTTAAAGTCCCAATTATTATTCTTTTTATCTTATGTAAAAATTATTTTTGGATAATTTACATAAAAAATCTCCATTACTAATCCTTTATGTATTTTGGTGTTCCTAACCATCCACTGATTTTTGCTCAATCACCCGTTAGGGTAATACATAGAAACCAGAGTGAAAACTCTATACGGTTGATCTTTTGAGTTGAGCCCGCTTCAAGCCAGGATGACTAATCAACCAATCTTGGGGTAAAAGTCTTGCTTATATTTACTTTTTTTTTTTCTTGTACGTAGGAAATGAGACTCCATTTTTTTACTGCTAATTTCTAAGCTGTTTTCTTTCACTCATACAACTATCTGATTTAGGTCATCAAACTGAATGATGAATAAAAAAAGGAGATATCTATTCAATTTCTTTTCGAAAAAAAAAAAAAGGAATAAAGAAAAGAAAAGTTTCTGTTTTAACGAATCGCACGTAGAGATATTGATAACACACAAAGAGTTAATGGTATTTCATAACTAATCGATTGAGCAGCGGCTCGTAGACCACCTAAAAAAGAATATTTATTATTTGATCCATATCCTGACATAAGAAGTCCAATGGGAGCAATACTGGAAATGGCAATCCATAAAAAAACACCGATATTGAGATCAGATAAAACAAGGTGATAACTAAAAGGAATTACTGAATAACTTAGTAAAATGGATATAACTGCTATGGATGGTCCTATACTGAATAAACGAGTATCTCCTCGAGATGGAAAAAGATTCTCTTTGAAAATAAGTTTTGTCCCATCTGCTAAAGCTTGAAGAATTCCCAAAGGACCGGCGTATTCGGGACCAATACGTTGTTGTATTCCTGCGGATATTTCTCTTTCTAACCACACAATTACGAGTACACCTATTGTGATTCCCAATACAAGAGTCAAAATAGGTAAAAACATCCCTATGATTCCATAGACTTCTTTTAAAGATTCCAATCTAGAAAAAGAATTTAGATCTTGTACTTCTGTTGTATCAATTATCATTTTAACGATCAACTTCTCCCATAATGATATCTATGCTACCTAGTATTGTCATAATATCGGCCAATTTCATTCTTTTAACTAACTGAGGAAGAATTTGCAAATTGATAAAACCAGGTGGACGAATTTTCCACCTCCAAGGAAAACCACTCTGATCTCCTATTAAAAAAATTCCCAATTCTCCCTTTGGGGCTTCAACTCTTACATAAAGTTCTTGCTTCGGCAATTCAAAAGTAGGAGAAGGTTTTTTACTAATGAATCGATATTCAAAATCATTCCATTCCGGATCCCTTTCTCTAGCAAAGCACCGGGTTTCTAAATTCTCATAGGGCCCCCCTGGAATTCCTTCCAGAGCTTGTTGAATAATTTTTATAGATTCCCTCATTTCACCGATTCGGACTAAATAGCGAGCTAATGAATCTCCTTCTTTTTGCCAATGGATTTCCCAATCCAATTCGTCGTAACATTCATAATGATCAACTTTACGAAGATCCCATTGGATTCCGGAAGCTCGTAGCATTGGTCCCGATAAACCCCAATTTATTGCTTCTTCTGGACCAATAATGCCTACTCCCTCAACTCGTTCTAAAAAATAGGATTTCGCGTAATAAGTTTTTGATATTCAGAAACCGCTGTTAAAAAATAATCACAGAAATCCAAACATTTATCTATCCATCCATAAGGTAGATCGGCCGCTACTCCTCCGATACGAAAATAATTATGCATCATTCTCATACCGGTGGCAGCTTCGAATAGATCATATACTAATTCTCTTTCTCTGAAAATATAGAAAAAAGGGGTCTGTGCACCAATATCTGCCATAAAGGGGCCAAGCCATAACAGATGAGAAGCTATACGACTCAACTCTAACATAATTACTCTGATATAACTGGCTCTTTTAGGTACTTGAATATTTCCCAACTGTTCTGGTCCATTTACGGTTATTGCTTCTGTGAACATAGTAGCTAAATAATCCCAACGTGTTACATAAGGTAGATATTGTATAACTGTTCGATTTTCCGCAATTTTTTCCATTCCTCTGTGTAAATAACCTAATATTGGTTCACAATCAATAACATCTTCACCATCTAGAGTAAGGATGAGCCGAAGAACACCATGCATTGATGGGTGGTGAGGTCCCATATTGACTATCATGAGGTCTTTTCTTGTAGTTGTTACATTCATAGGTTATTCCTCGATTCATTCTTTCATGAATTGCTGAAAATGAAAACAAGTTCATTAAAATTCAAGATCGAATAAAAAAATAAAATAATTCAAATTCCTTTTTCACTTAACGAGTTTTTGACTCCCGAATATCCAGCTGACTAATTAATTCTTTATAACGTATTCTATTTTTCTTTGACAAATAAGACAGCAGTCGTTGGCGTTTTCCCAGGATTTTACGTAAACCTCTCTGAGATAAATAATCTTTTCGGTGCAATTCCAAATGTGAAGTCAGTCTTCGTATCTTATTGGTGAAACGAAATACTTGAAATTCAATGGACCCCCTGTTTTCTTCTTTTTTCTTCTTGTGAAATAACTGAGATGAATGAATTTTTTACCATAAAACGGATTTTCTATCCTCTTTTTTTTAATGGATTTTACTGATCAGTAAGAATAATGCTAGTCATTTTAATTTGGTATACACAATAATCTTAATTTCTTTATGAACTCCTAATTTTATCAAATAAAATGAATCAATCCAATTTTCTTTTCAATTTTATTCGTATAGGAATAGGAAAATTAGTATAGGAATAGGAAAGGGTGATATATTTCTACATTTAGAAAAGAGAAACAATTTTGGATCGAAATCTAATAATAAATAAAAAAAGAAAAAATAAGAAGATTCCGTTAATCATTTCTAGATCTATTGGATATTGAAAAATGCATTGAATTAGTATTCATGTATCAGACTGGAAGGTAAGACAATACATAGGTGCAACTCCTTTTTCATATACCATACATATATGGTACAGAATATATATGAAAAACGCATAATTAACAAATTTGCAATCGTGGATACATATGTATCCTTATCATAGTGAAGCGGCCCCCATTATTGGTATCAAACCAATATCGATTCATACAAGATAAATCTTCTAATCGATAATTAGGCCAAAGAAAGAACTTTAATTTTATTAGTTTCTTTTTATCAAAATGTTTTCTTTTATCCAAAAATTCACCCCAGTTTTTTACGTTGTTGCAAAATACTGGATTTTTATGAATACCATTTCTCTTCCTCGAATTGAAACAAATTAGAATTCTTAATTCTCGACGTCTTTTAGTGGATAAAACCTTTTCGGGAACAAACAACAAATCATAATCATTTTTGTATCTATTTTCAGCCATTTTTGGATGTCTTGCAATGGATTTATCCAAATTAATCTTAGCAACATAGCTTTTTTCTCGGTATATTTGATTAATTTTGGGCTTACTCTTATGAAACAATGAAATATTTAGACTTTGATACATAATCAATTGTCCATCATTTTTTATAAACAAACGAATTGGTTCGATAATTAATATACCTTTTTTCATTAATTCTGTAAGAGTTAAATCCTTTTGAATAATCAAAATATCTAAACTCATTTCTCCCCTTTGAATAGAGGATATAGCAATTTCTCTTGGATTTATTAGTCTAAGTAGGAGACAATATATTTTGATATTATTGATCATTTTTTGATTTAAAGAATCATCCCATCTCAATTGAAAACGTAAATACCTTTTTAGGAAAAAATCAAGCTCTACTTCCGTGTTGCTCTTATATTCTTTTTTTCTTTCTACGTTTTTTCATATCGGAGCTTGCATAATCTTCTCCAATATCTTTTTCTTGGTTTGAGAAAAGTGATCCAAGATTCGCTTGATTTTGTGCATCTGATTCAAGATTATCTCGAATTGCGGATTCTTTTTCTTCTTGATTTCGATTCTCTAATTCAATCGATTTTTTTTCATTCGAAAATAGAAAAAGATCCCTTTTGTTCTTTCTAGTGATGTTTTTATTTTCACTAACATTTTCATAAAAATTTAAAAGAAGTAGTTGGATTGGTATGATCCACGGTTTCATAATATATGTATTATAAAGGATCACAAATTCTGGAAAGAACCAAAGGTTTCGATTTGATATGGGACGACTTAGTATTTCTTCATTCATTGCCATCCAATCAAAAAGATCTTTTTTTTTGTTGGATGTCATAATTCCTCCATTTTGGGAAATTTTAAGAAAAAAAAAAAGACCTTTTTTGATCCATTTTATCAATTATTTGATAATTATTAAACCCAGTCTTAGTATTTTTATTACCATTGGTATCGATATCAATCCAGGACTCAATATTGACTTTATTTCGAAGACAAAAATCGAAAATTCTCCAATCCAAATATTTTCTATCTGTAAATTTATCTAGATTGAGAATATCATCATTTTCTAAATTAATAGGGATAATACCTCCTGGCATATTAATTAATTTACCTTTTTTATATATCTTGTTGTAATTATAAGAAATCTCTTGTTTATTATTTAAACGTAATGGTGATACATAAATATGTGAATCCTTCTTATTTTCATAATTAATCGATTTATATGAGAAAAGGTCATATCCATAGTATTTTTGAAGGTTATATTTTGAATTTGATAATGAATTTAATTCAAAATCATTTAATTTTTTGTAATTAATTAATATTAATCGATCTTTTTCATCTGAATGCCTTTTGTTTAAATCTTTATTTTGCACTATACGTGTTTGATTGAATCTATTTCGCCATTTGTGTGGTACTAATCGATACCATTTAATCGGAGATAAATCATATTGATAATGACCCCTTAACCAGTTTTTCCATTGAATCATTTCCGAATTCAAAATATTTTTATGTTTTAATTCAGGATAAAAAATTCCTTGTGTTTCAAAATAATCCTTTATTTCATTCTTAAGAAAAAAAGATGTTCCGTGATATTGAAGGACATATCTTAACTTATACAAATTACAAAATTGCGTTTGATATAATTGGTAAAATACATATGCTTGTGAGAAGGAGGATAATAAAATCTTTGAATTTTTTTACTAATATCAGAAATTGATTTTTTTTTAGTCCAAATAAAACGAATTGTATTTTTATTTGTTTTAGCTATTTTTTCTTTATTTGTTTCATTATTGTAAATGTATTTATCGATCATTTTTGTTGAATTATCAAAAAAAGTTGTGTAGTGATCCTCGGACTATTAATGATACAGATAAGTATATCTATGTATATCCTTTCAATTAAAAATTTGAAAAAAAGAATATGATTTACGGATTAATCGAACATTTATTCTTTTGAATTTCTTTAATTTCTGCCAAATATTTTTTATTGATGCTAATAGTTTAGTAGGATAACTTATTTTATCAGAACTAATTTTATTAGAACTAATATTTATATTGATTTCCGGAGTTAAAAATCCTTTTTTATTATTTTTTGTAATTTTTTCTATTTGATTCCTGATTGTGCTGGTTCTATCATCCAGATCTTTCATTTTTTTTTCTGTCAATGAAGAATCTGTCAAATCCATAAATCGAATTTGAATGGACGATTCATTAATCATCCCATTACTGATTACCCCATTTTTTTCTTTTTTAGTTTCACTCAATTCATCTATTTTTCTTAATCCAAATAATTGAATTGGGTTTATTTTGGAAAGTTCTTTTATTATTCCTTTTAAAAATAGAATGGTTTTCATGACCGATTTTTTCTTTCTTTTGAAAGGTTTAAAAAAAGATTTATTCTTTCTTTTAAAACCTGTATAACTAAAAAAGGATTCTTTTGTAATTTTATAATTTTTTTTCTGAGTTCTTTAAAAATGGGTTCAAAAAATGAACGTTGTTTTCTGGGAGAACCAAAAGGAACTTCAGTTTCCATTCCCAAACTGTTAAAAAACAAAAATCGTTTTTTTGCTCTTTATTTCTCAGCGGATCTTTCTGGCGAGGTGGCACTTTAGATCTGTGCCAAGGTTTAAGGTAAAAAGGAAATAGGATCTTTATCTGAATACCGTCTGTCAACCAATTTTTTGGAAATTCGGTTTCTGATAATTGAACACCATTATAGGTGCATTTAACATGGATTTCTCTATTCCAATCTTTTAAGTCCTCAGACCACTCGGGAAATTGAAATAATAATATACGGGCTATATTTTTAGCTATTATCACTGAAGGGAATAGAATATATTTTCTAAGAAAAGATTGGGTTATTAATAGGGATCCTCTTATTGCTTGAGCAAATAAAACTCTATCCCAGGTTTGGGCTATTTCTAGTCGTGCTTTCTCTTGTCTTTTGTATTCTTCTCTTTGTCTTCCTCTTTTTTTCTCATTTTCTTTTTTCTTTTCCTCGGTATAATCCGCGATTCTTAATTCTGTTGTTTTTTTATACATCCATTTTTTCAAAATGAATTTTATCATCCCGGAGATATCAAAAGAAAAAAGGGGTTTGCCTATTCTGTCCAAAAAAAGAGGAGAATGCACATTTGCTTGAAACAATTCACAAATAACTGTTTTACGTCTTTGAGCACGCATAGAGCCTTTGATTATGTCTCGACGAAAATCTGATTGTTGTGAATAACGTATGAAAGTCACTTCATCGGCTTCATCAAGATTATTAGTATTTTTGCTATTAGCATCAGTATTTTGATCGTTATCAGTAAAAATTAGTACATACTTGGTTTTTCTGGAACGAATCTGATGATCCTCTGCCACGATTTCTTTCGTTTTCTCCTTCCTGTTGTTCCAAATTGTTGATTAATTTGTATGAACATGAAGGAACTTTTTTACTTATTTCTTTTATTCCAATAGATTTTTTTTTTATTCTTTTAGTCTTGGGCTCATTTATAACTGCGTTGAAGAAAATTTTCAAAATTTTTATTTGATCTTCTGAATGAATTGTTCCTTGTTCGGTTTCTGGAAATGGAAATAAAGAAAGTTTTTTTTCTGTTGATAATGAATTTTTATCAAATGTATCTATTTTTTCTTCAAATTTTTCCTGATCAGTAGTAAAAAGTATACTATGAATCTTATTTATCCAACCTGTCTCGATGTAATTTTTTATGGACATTTTTTTTAGTATTTGGTATGAAAAAAAGAATTTCACCCTTCCACGACCGGGCCCATTCAAAAAGGGATCATATATTTTAGGCAAGTATTCTTTTTTATTTTCATCATTACACAATCTAGTTCTTTTTTCGAATACATCTAGAGTAATGGATCCTTTATTTAGAGTTTCCATTCGATTTCGAAATTTTTTGCTCAAGTTGTTCTTTTTTTGGTCATTAGTATAAATCCAATGATCATACAATTCATCAGAGGCTAGTTTTTCTCTTGTCAACAAAGAAATTTTTCTTTCTATCATTTCCAAGAAAGTTGACAAACTGGGGGGATACGTAAAAGATATTCTTTCTTTTCCATTGTTTCGACATATATAAAAAAAATATTGTGACACTTCATTTCTTACGGCATTTTCAAAGTGATTGTTTTTTATATATCGTAATGGGCGATTCCATCGTTTATAGTCGAAAAGAAGAGTCACAAGAGG
>CM029461.1:43634038-43639038 GCA_017140185.1 Eucalyptus polyanthemos subsp. polyanthemos | reverse complement strand
AAAATCCATTAGATAATGAACTATTGGTTCTAAGCCATCTCTGGCGATGAATCAACAATTCGAAGTGCTTTTCTTGCGTATTCTTGATAAACCAGCGTTTATATATAGATGTAGGGGAATCTGTTTGGGAAGTAAGAAGCCCCTTTGACATCTCTTCATCTGCAAAGAATTCTCGATGTGAAAACACAGAGACAAAGGGCTGATCTTTGAATAGGAAAAAGAGTGGATCTGCAGGGTCCCAAATGAATTGGCTTATTCGAAAAAAGCCTTGTTCTTTGGAAGATCTATCTCGTGTCTGGTACTGCATGGTTCCACTCTGCAAGAACTCCGAATCATTCTCTTGAAGCTCCTCCTTTTCATCATAAATGATCCGCTTGCCCCGAAATGACCTGGCCCAGTAGGGAAATCCCAATGAATTGGGCCTTTCGATACAATCAAATAGAAAGCCCCAAGGGCGCCATATTCTAGGAGCCCAAACTATGTGATTGAATAAGTCCTCCTCTATCTGTTGCGGGTCGAGGACTCCTTCTCCTTCCCCTTCTTCAAACTCCGATTCGTATTTTTCATAGAGAAATCTCTGATCAACGATAGAACAAGATCCATTTTGCATCATATCTAAGGGATTCCTTGGTTTGGGCCGAAGAAGCAATGTCACTCGATCATTATCAAACTGACTGTAATCTTTTTCTGTCCGCGAGGATCCCGCCAGAGCGCCTTCTACTTCTAATAGGCCATGAACTAGATCAGAATCATTCTCAACGAGTCCATAAGAAGTGATCTCATTTTTTTCATCGGGTCCGGGTAGAGACCAAAGGTCTTGAGCGATCGATCCGGCAGAACAACTCAAAAGATAAAGAAGTATCGTTAATTTCTTCATGCTCGTTCCAAGTTCGAAGTACCATTTGTACAAATAAGAATCCCCTTCGTTACATGATTTCTTCTTCATATAGATAGATATAGGATCTATGGGGCAATTACTTAGAAGTACATTTTGTGCAACAGCCCTTCCTATCTGATAGAAAAGGATCCCATGATCCTGAACCGATCTTACCTGGGATCGCAAATCCCAAGTTTGTCTATGAAGAGCAGATCTAATTGTATTAGTGTCTAGAATTGATTTCTTTTGTGTAATACTAATCGATAGGGCCTCATTGGTAAGTGCTACAAGATCTCGTACATTGGAACCCATGGTTATGGACCCGAATCCATTAGTATGGAACATCTTCTTTTCCAAGTGAAATCCCCTAGTATATGAAAGGGTGAAAAAGTGCTTTCGTTGTTGTGGAATAAGAAGCCTTCGTATCTTAATGCATGTATTTAATTTATTCGGAGCTATTAGAGCGGGATCCACTTTTTGGGGAATATGAGTCGAAGCAATAACAAGAATATTTTGAGTGGAACATCTTTCACAATCCCTGGAGAGATAGTTCACTAATAGACCGAGGGATAAGTAATTCGACTCATTCACATCCAGATCATGAATGTTTGGAATCCATATTATGCAAGGAGACATTGCTTTTGCTAATTCGAATTGAAGGGTAATATAAAATCGGTCTATTTCCGGCATCATATCCATAGTTAGCGCATTCATCCTAGTTAGAAGCTCCAGCTCCGTATCAAGGTCACGATCAATATCGTCACTATCCTCAATATCGTCACTATCCTCAATATCGATATCATCAATAAGAAAACCTTTAGGCTTGTTATCCAGGAACTTGTTCAGAAATACTGTAATGAAAGGAACATAGGAGTTTGTCGCTAGGTATTTGACCAAATAGGATCGTCCAGTTCCTATAGAACCTATCACTAAAATACCCCTAGAAGGGGATAGGGCTAAGCGGAGCGAAAAGGGTTTTCCATGAGATGTGAAATGAAAACTATTAGTCCCACACGAGGTTTGTGAATAAGTGATTGTCTGATAATGAGCAAGGAATATCCGTCTTTCTGCTAAACAGAATGTATTGAACTCATAATTCATTAGATACTTTTTATGAATGTCAACTAAGTATCGTAAGTAAATTGCTCCCGGTTGTTCAATCATTTGATAACCAGAGTCATTCTTTGATAAATGATCACTATGAGTCAAACTCAATAGAATTTGATCAATCCCTTTTTCTGTCGTTAAGGTGGAAAACTGAACCAAGAATTCTCTTTCTTTATCATCAATCGAATCACTGTTCGCGACCCAGGATTCTATTTTATCATCAATCCAATCACCGTTCACATTTTTTCTTTTTCTTATCAATGAATAGATCTCTTTACTTGTATGACTTAGATGTCTCGTCTTTTTCGAAAAAGTGATTCGATGGATGGGATTTGGTATGATACTTATGAGATCGATGAGATTGATATTCCAATATTTCTTCTTAGAACGTATTGATTTGAACCCATAAGCGGGACCACCACCCCATAGCATGTTGCCGCCAGAAGCAGAACCCCGTATTTCTTCTAGAGAATCTCCTAATTTTTCCAGAGCAACTAGAAAGAGATTCTTTAACCAGAAAGAATTCAGTTCAGATGTAGGGTACCTATCCAGAAGTTTTCGCAACTCCATCATGTATGATGGAATCATCCAAGATTTGACCTTTTCGAACTCTGTCTGTAACTCACTATAGGCTCGGGAAACAAAGAGAAGATGTGTACGAACGATATATGTAGCAACAAGAAGAAGGAAAAGGATTGAATAGAGGAACTCCCGAACATTTGGAGATCTCAGATGGGTCGATATCAATGGTGACTCATTATTTCGATGAATCATTTCTTCGGACAGAAGAAGATTATGTAAACACTTACTCGAAATCTCACTTATCAGATTCCATTGTGGAAGACAGAATTTTTCTGAAGAATTTGCCATGATATATCTGATCCATGCATAATATCATGAAAAATGGATACAAATTTTTGACTGCTACTTAGTATCGGCAATAGGTCTGAAAAAGTATCTAAAAATATCCAATTTAGATATTTGTACCCTGTCGAGGTAAGGAACCATGGCATATATGTTTGGAATAGATTCCATTTTGAGAGAGTTGAAAAAGCACTATCTCGTTGAAAGGTTCTATACATCTGTCCTTTCTCAACGCATTTCTTTAGACAAAGACTCCGTTTTTTCCTCTTTTCGGATGGTAAATATTTCTCAGAACATGGAGTGTGAATCAACCCCATGTTTGAATTGAAATTGAGATACTGATACAAGTTCTTCCCTTCTGAATCAGATAGATTCATATCTGAAAGAGGTTGACAATAAGTTCTTTCAAAATTGACTATTTGTCCCTCTGTTAGAGGTGTTCCAGAAATGTCTGCGATCGAGTAAATAGCTCTACGAACTAATGGATCGGATCGAATTGCAAAATGGAAAGATTTGTACAAGTTAGACCTTTCGTCACCACTTTGTGGAAAATCGTTAGGTATGAATATGTTAGATACCTGTGACTCGATTGGTGAAATAGTATCTCTCTCCAAAAAAGCGTATTTTTTTTACCACCGCACAAAGAAAATATTTTGTTGCGAATGAACAAGATATTGAGGAATTGTCCATATGTAAAATCAGAATTATTGATACGGGCCCTTTCCACATAAAAGGGGAATCTTTTGTTACAATAGAAGCAGAAGTGATGTGGATTATTCAAGAATCGAAGTCGATTTGCTTTATAAAAAGAAGATATCAATGAACTTCTATGAAATGGTTTCACGGGATTCAGCCAATTGTCTTGATCGTGGGATATCATTGAGAAATAGGAATCCGTGTTATCAAAAGATTTCCTGCGATTATTTCTAGTATGGAATGAGTCAATCATCCACTTTGGTATCTTATTGAAAAAAATGGTGATATTGTTCCTCCATTGATCAATAATTTCGATTTTTGGGAAGTATCATGATCATCCAATAATAATGGTTTCCATTTTTTCAAATGAACGATTTGAAGACCTATTGATTCTAACAACTGATTGCAGAGTTGATCATTCGGACCTTTCAATTCATAGACGTGGATCTCGGACCTATGAATGGGGTATTCCCGAAACTCACAAAGAAAAAAGGAAGTGAGTTAGACAAAAAAAGAAGAAACTTGGACAAAAAGAGAAGTAACTTGGACAAAACGAAACGAAGTGACTTAGACAAATCTTTTTTGTCGATAACCTCAGACCAATCAATCGAATATTGATTAATACGTAATCGATCGAAGACTACTTGAAAACGGCTCTTCTGCTTAGAAACGAAATGTTCCAAATGTTCCTGGAAATTCTTGCTCCCATTGGACCATTTGTATCTATATGCATTAGGATCCCGATTCACGGATCTCTCGGTTCGAGAAATAAAAATAAGAGGATTGAACCATTTCTTCTGACTCTTTTTCAAATTCGATAAATGTTGGTTGATCGTATATTTCATTATCGTTCTATGATTCAAAGTATCATTTCCTATTTGATCCCTTTGAATTCCATATTCGAAGTTGCGATCGGATCTATTCATTAAAAAGAATCGATTCCATACATTTCTTATGTACCCATAGGTGCTATATTGGATTTGAATCAGATTTCGGATCCATCTATATTGATTGACTGCCTCCATTATGTTGTTGCTAGCAAATACCACTATTTTTGGTTTTGGATCTTCCAAATCATTCCCGCAGGAGATCCGGACCCATTTTTTTCTGATCCTTCGATAAAAAGATTCATTCTCTTCATAAAAAAGAGGAGGTAGAACCAATAAAGATTTCTTTTTCGATTCATCCCTGGAGTTGAATACCTCATTCAAGAATTGTTTTTGATCCAATACGTAAGAATCCATAGAAAAGGCAAATCCCTTATGATACACCAGATCCGGCTCGCTTATTGATAGAGTGAATAGATCTGCCATTTCTTGAAATCTCTCTTCTGATTCAAAATCGTGGTGTAACGTGTATCCCCCCCTGTTCCGGTCATGGAACAGATGAAATAAATCAAAAAATGTATTTTTGTTCAAGAATGAAATCTTATGGGAACTGTGCATATCCAGTTCAT
>CM029461.1:43381538-43626538 GCA_017140185.1 Eucalyptus polyanthemos subsp. polyanthemos | reverse complement strand
CTAGATCTATCTAGTTCTAAATATCCTTGAAATTCCTCCATTGGAAATTCGGATTTGACTCCAAAAAGAAACAAAAAGGTAGGGGATTTTTTTGTTATCAAATGATACATAGTGCGATACAGTCAAAACAAGGTATTCTAGTAAGAAAAAAATAGATACCTCGGAGATAGGTAGAGACTCAAACGGACTCTCTATCCTCTCTTTTTCAATCGAATTCGTTTATATTAGTTATAGGATAAGAAGATGGATTCGAAATCCTTTATTTTTCATTTCAACCCAATCGCTCTTTTGATTTTGGAAAAAAAATATCTTTATCAATATGCCGCTTCTTCTACACATTTAGGTATAACCTAGAATAGGAAATAGCTAATAGTTAGGACTCATTAAAAGAAATGGATAATCATCCACTCACGGAAAAGCCCTTCCCGTACCAGGTACTAATATCTTTTTAACGTATAATTAGATCGGGTAATCAGTCAAATTAAGAAATTATGAACAGAAGCTCGTTGCTTGCTTTCTTTCTTTATACTTTTTCTTTCTTTATAATTAATTGAGGTCATAGACTCTATCCATTTATTCATTCGACCCAACTCTGAATTCATTTCATTTTTTTTCTCACTAAGAATTCAAACAGGTTTTGAACTGATCCAGGATCCAGTAAGAATGAAATATTTCAGAATTCTCTATTGATACGACATGCTGTTTTTTCCAGTCATTCCTTTCAGGATCAGTCGTGTCTTACAAACTCTACCGAAGGTATGAACGAATCCGTTACTTCATATAAATGTGTAAAAGATGCTAGCCGCACTTAAAAGCCGAGTACTCTACCGTTGAGTTAGCAACCCGAAAAATTAGGATATGTAGATACAATCGGAATAAAATAAGAAATTCAATTGTACGATGCAATCAAAACAGCAAACTAGCAATAAAATTCCAATTGATTCTGAAATTATGAATCAAAAAAAAAATAAACAGATCAATAAGAATAATCCAATTTTCAGATAAAAAAAGTCAATTTGGATAGACTGCCTCTTCTCGCTTATGTTATCCATTTTTTTTTTAACCAAAAGTAGAAAAAAACTTATACTTATACAAAGCTATATACGAATCACCCACACCCTCTTCTTTTGTATTTCATTAATTGACTTTCCTTTAAATTAAGACGAAATTCTCTAAAAAGAAACCCCCGCTTTCTTTAAAATATCATAAACAGTTCCTGTAGGTTGAGCACCTTTTTCAAGAAAAAATAGAATAGCAGGAATATTTAAATACGTTTGATTATTTATCGGATCATAAAAACCCACTTTCCGAAGATCTCTTCCTTCTCTTCGGGATCGGACATCAATTGCAACGATTCGATAAACGGCTCATTGGGATAGACGTAGATAAACTAGAACCCCCCCTAGAAACGTATACGAAGCTTTCTCTTCGTACGGCTCGAGAAATTAGAAGATATGTCTATGTATACAATTCGAATGTCAAATAGATCTATAAAAGCATTAAATCAAATCAATTAGACTAAGATTATTTAATACTTTTTTATTCTTCTTTTTCTTTATCAAAAAAAAAAAAAAATAATTTGTATTCTCAAAACTCAAGTTGAGTAACTCGGAAATATGAAATAGCTCAAAAGAAAACCCTTATGTATTTGATTTTTTGAGTGGTCTCTAACCCCTTTTTCTTTGTCTCGTTTAGAATATATTTGGACTCCTTGTTCTTGATCTAGTTGTCGAGACAATTAAAAAAAAGATATTTCCTTGTTCCAAAATATTTTATCTTTGCCTTGAATCATTGGGTTTAGACATTACTTCGGTGATTTTTAATCGTTTCAAAATGGCAGCAACACGGCCCTTTTTCTGATTTATTTCTATCAAAGAATCATAAACGGTTGATTCCCGCAAGATACACTTTTGATCAAAAGAGTTTCACTAATTCCAACAAATTTTCCTTTTTTGGATTTGAAACTTGCTCGAATTGGATCCTTTCGATTTAGAAATCGAAAATAGACTACACTTACGAAGTTGTTCCAACTTATTAATTGGCACTAACCCTAGATCCTTGCCCTGAGAAATGAATCAATACTTTCTACTCGAGCTACATCACATACTGTTTACACTACAACCCAAGAAAAAATGAGGTTTCGAGTGGAACAGAACAAAGGATGTCGAGCCAAGAGCACCTTCATTCCTATATAATAAAAAGGGTGGGTGTAAGAATCCACAACTGATCATGTCCTTCAAGTCGCACGTTGCTTTCTACCACATCGTTTCAAACGAAGTTTTACCATAACATTCCTCTAGTTTGGAACTGATATGTAATTGATTCAATTAGGGAATCATGAATAGTCATTTGTTCGGTCGTTCCATTGGTTTCTAAAGAAGTCTTAGAAAGAATTCAATTTAATCCTCGATTTTCTTTTTATTGGATGAATGCAATATTTTTATTTTATTTATTAATTTCTAAATATTAGGAAGAAAAAAGTTCTTTGTATTGAATCTACATTGCATCTTCAAGTAACTTGAGAGGATATATTCAACAATCTTAGACTTCTTCGAATATCAAATACTCATAAGAAATCATTCAATTCAAATAGTTATTGAATTGAAAAAAAACCTACCTGGATATCACTATTTGAATAAAGTTTTCCTAAAGATTGCATTTATCATCATAAATAATTCATCTTTGAATTAAACCTCAGTGATTAAAAAAATATAGATAGATAGAAAAAGAAATAAATTTCTTTTTTTCGTGGAGTGAATAAAAAAAGTTGATGTAAAGGAAGATTTAGGCTCTTTTTCTTTCATTTCATACTGAAAAATAAAATCATAAAAAAAAGAATTCCCTCTATCAGATAGACTGAACAATTGTCATTGGAATGAATTATGAATATTCAATATAGAATATTTCAAATTAACGGATCCAAAATCTTTTTCAAAAAACCAAAAAACGTTATCACTGAAATAGAACGACAATAATACATTAAGCATTTCCTCATTTTACGCGTAGTTTCTTTGACTGGTGGGGGTTCGTTCAATAATTTTTATTTAAAGCAAGGGGAATAGAATATAGGATGTATGAATTACCCCCCCTGTATATATTATTACATATATTTACAATTATATATGCGAACCAAATCAAATACGAAATGAAATACCTAAAAATGAGGTTCAAAGAAAATAGATACGTTATATGTATGTAACTTGATTATTTCTTAATCCAATTTTCCAATTTGTACAAGCACAGCTAGTTAAATTGCTATCTTACATTGTTAATTAATTCTTATTATATGGGACGTAAGGCTTTTCGAAGTAACTAACTTAAACTTCAATATGAATATTCAATATTCAAAGTATAAGGGGATGGACATACGATGAAAAGCGCATTCAACCTCTTTTGCAACCCCCCTTTTTTTTTCTTTATTTCCAATTCTTCGAATCTAGATTCCTAGATCACAACTCGATTCAGTTTCATCTATATGTATCTTAGTTGAATTTAATTTGTGAAAAAATAGGATTTAAAGAAGAATAGAATCATTAAAAATCAGAAACAAGAATCACATAATATCCAATATTTAACTCTTAAAGAGTAGAGAAGGTAGTTCAAAAAACAGAAGGTAGTTCAAAAAGAAAACCTTTCTTTATTGTGATAATAGATATTTCTATCTATGTTTCTATCTATATATAGAATAGGTATTCCCTGGGACGGAAGGATTCGAACCTCCGAATAGCGGGACCAAAACCCGCGTCAATTCCAATCTAAAATAAATATCTATGGACTCTATTGTTCCTAGGGTTTTGACACGTGTAGATATACAATGAAGCTGAATTTATTGATCATTACATATAATTCAATTAAGATATTGTATAAAAGTATGATTTCTTCTATTCTTTTTTGAGAATTGAAGGATTTTTGATTGGGTGAGTTCAAAGAAGGATTTTCGACTCTTATTCCAAATGAATTTCTGAAAATTCTTTTTGATTTTTGATTTCGAGAAACCATTTTGTTTATTGGTGTCAAAATAGGATATGGGGTATAAAATGGAGAATCTATTCCCTTTTTTTTTTGAAAAAAAGATTCGAGATTGTGTAATGCTTACTCTCAAACTCCTTTGTTTATACAGTAGTGATATTTTTTGTTTCTCTCTTCATCTTTGATTCCTATCTAATGATCCAGGACGTAATCCTGGACGTGAAGAATAAAAAGCCTTTCTTTTACTTGCTTAATTTTTTCAATGTTCTTACTTAGGATTTTTATCTATTTTACTTAGGATTTTATCTATTGTACATCCTTATTTATTATATGAAATAAAAACAAAAACAAAGGAAAGGTTTTGAAAAAAAAAATAAATAAAATAACAAGTCATCAACGGGAACAGAGAAAGAGAAGGATTAGAACCCCTCGGTGCGAAAACTCATACAACGGATTAGCAATCCGACGCTTTAGTCCACTCAGCCATCTCCCAATTGAAAAAGGATAATTACTATCTTACATTACAAAAATAAGGCTTGAAAAAGCCTTTCTTTTCTTTATCTCTCTTTTATTTTTTTTTTTACTCTATTAATATATACAACTTTAATATATACTACTTTTATAAGCAATCCCATTTAGATAAAGAAAAGGTTCAAAACAGATTTCGAATAAAAAAAAAGCAAGAATACCTCTTCTTCCGAAGAGCTTTTTTCTTTTCACGGCCTAATCATAGTCAGTACCTAGCCAGGCCATTTTTTTATTCCATTCCAAATCATAGATATAGTAAAATGATTTGTTTGAAAACAAAAATGCTTATTATTGATTATTGAAACAACAATCAGAAGAAGGGACTTTCTATTCTCTGATATGGAACTTTCATTCTACAGAATCAAAGTGTCATTTTTATTATTATTATTCTTTCTTTTCTTATTTTTTTTTTTCCTTTACTGGAAAAAAAGAAAAAAATAAGGAACTGTGGATTGTTGTGCAATGCATTCTTATGTCATAACATAAATAGTTTTATCGAGCCCTATCTGTTCTGTCGTAATCCTCCAGCAAAAGAAAGAACTTGTTCTTTTCTTTATTTAAATTTTGAATTAGGAGTGCTCTTTTACTAATCTGATTAGGTTTACTGGACAAAACCAAACAAACACGTCAATGCTATAATTTTCATCATTATTTTGTTTTGGATCCTATCTTGATTACGTCCGATTACCTTTTTTGTTCGACAAAAGTTTCATTTATATACAATAATCGCATTGTAGCGGAATATAGTTTAGTGGTAAAAGTGTGATTCGTTTTATTAACCTTTATAGTTAAGGGATCCCTCGGTTTGATTTGATTCATATTCCGAAGAAAAACTTTATTTCTTAAAGTTGATTTAATCCTTTACCTCTCAACGAAGGATTCGAGGAAAAAATATACATTCTCGTGATTTGTATCCAAGGTTCAATTAAAAATGGAAAATTGATTATTTAATTGCGAAACATAATTCTTTTTTGAATTGGACCAAAATACTTCCAATTTAATGAGTATTAGTAAAGGATCCATGGATAAATATAGAAAGCGTATTTCTAATCGTAACTAAATCTTCCATTTTTTTCTTTTCGGATAAGATTGGAGCAAATAGCTATGAAATTAATAAAATTAAAAAAGATGATTTTGGGTTTACTAAAGCATTGACATATTATATTTTTTAGCTCGGTGGAAACAAAATACTTTTCCTAAGGATTGTCTCAAATAGAAATAGAGAACGAAGTAACTAGGAATATTGTTAGAATACCTATTCCTATTCTAGAGGGATTGTCTAGAAAGCGAATTTTTTTTTTGAATTGAAAATGCATTCAAACAGAAAAGCTGACATAGATGTTATGGATCGAATTTTGGATTTCGTTCACGTCTTATCTTAGATATATCGATATCTGGGAATTTATCTATCTTCCATAAAGGAGCCGAATGAAACCAAAGTTTCATGTTCGGTTTGAATTAGAGACGTTAAAATGATGAATCAACGTCGACTACAACTAGCCTTCCAAGCTAACGATGCGGGTTCGATTCCCGCTACCCGCTCTATTCTATACTCTCTATCTATATTAGATAGACCTGTATTCGAATATATATTTCGAATTGAAATATATTTCACCATTATTTTGAATGGATTATTTAATTCTATTGTGTTAGTAATCCATCTTTTGAATTGAATACGCAATTCCCGAAACTTTATCTTAACATAGTATTTTTTTCCGAACAAGAGAAGGTATAAGTGAAAGGGATATGAAAAGTCAAAATGTGAAAAAATCAGAATAAAAAGAAAAGCGTCCATTGTCTAATGGATAGGACAGAGGTCTTCTAAACCTTTGGTATAGGTTCAAATCCTATTGGACGCAATTTTTCCATCTATTTTTTGACATTTCTATCTCAAGAAAGATATTGATATCTTGAATATTTCAACAAGAAACGCTTATAATACGTCGTTTCGTTTAGCTTTTTTTATGTTCTTTCTTATATTCTATTTTCTATTAATTTATATTCATTTTTTCATATTTAAAATGTATTTTTTTTTAATAGAAAATGAAAATAGAGCGATATCAAATTATTTAAAGAATATTAATATTCTTTAAATTGGTGAAAAAAAAATTATTATATTACTTAATTAATTAAGTAAAGATTAAATGTTAATACGCAAAGATGAAGAGTGATCAATTTATTTTTATTTCTACTATCCTTGTTCCTGAAGTAGAAAGCGTTCCTTCTGTTCACTGGATAGCTTCTTTTAAAAGGGCTTTGCTTCCTCAGTAAATGTTTTAGTAGAAGATATAATTTCTTGGACTTTAGGTTTATTCGTTTTTACGTAAGTACGTAACTCAACGAGAAATTTCCTTTACCTGTCCAATTTCTAATGAATCAAGATAACCATTCGTTCCTGCATAAATAGTCATTATCTGTTCTTCCACCGTGAAAGAGGCTGCTTGGGATTGTTTAAGCAATTCACGTAATCGTTGACCTCTTGCCAATTGATTCTGGGTAGCTTTATCGAGATCAGAAGCGAATTGTGCAAAGGCTTCTAATTCCTTGCGAATTGCGCTAATTCCAATTTTAATTTTCCAGCTACTTGTTTTGCATGGCTTTAATTTGAGCTGCAGATCCTACTCTGGAAACAGAATAACTTACATTAATAGCAGGTCTGATTCCAGCATTGAATAGATCGGCTGATAAGAATATTTGTCCATCTGTAATGGAAATTACATTAGTAGGAATATAAGCCGAAACATCTCCTCGACTGGGTCTCCACTATTGGTAAGGTCATACTTTCCTTCACCTAAAAGAGAACTTAATTTAGCGGCTCTTTCAAAAGGCGTGAATGCAAATAAAAAACATCTCCTGATAAGCTTGCGACCGGGTGGTCTTCGTAATAGAAGAGACATTTGGCGATAAGCCTGTGCTTGTTTGGAGAGGATCATCATAAATGATTAAAGTGTGTCGTTCACGAAACATAAAATATTCAGGCAAGAGCTGCTCCTGTATAAGGAGCGAGGTATTGCAACGTAGCTGGGGAATCCGCCGTTTCAGCTACCACAATAGTGTATTCCATAGCTCCCCTTTCCTGGAGAGTATTCACTACCTGAGCCACAGAAGATGCTTTTTGACCAATAGCTACATAAACACATATTACATTTTGACCTTGTTGATTGAGAATAGTATCCGTGGCTACTGCTGTTTTACCGGTCTGTCTGTCCCCAATAATTAATTCTCGCTGACCACGTCCTATAGGGATCATCGAATCAATAGCAATAAGTCCAGTTTGAAGAGGCTCATATACGGAACGTCTCGAAATAATACCTGGAGCAGGGAGATTCAATTAATCGAGATTCAGAAGCGTAAATTTCACCTCGACCATCAATAGGTTTGGCCAGGGCATTTATAACACGACCCAAATAAGCCTCACTCACCGGTATCTGAGCCTAGCACATCTAATACTTGAAGTAGAACATAAATTTTGCTTAAGGCATTTTTTTTATTTATGAAAACTTCAAATTGCATCACAAAGGAATAGAAATTAAAAAGCTTCTTTGAAAGGTTGCCATGGCAACTAGAGTGTGATTTCGATTTGACAATGGCATAAATGAAGGTAGTTGATGAGAAAGCTTATAATTAGTTATCCTAGAGGCCTCCAGTGCAATAGAGCTAGTCCAACTTTAGGACAAGCTCAAAATGTGACATTTCCTTGAACAATTGATGTGAAAGTTTCAACAAAAGCATCATTGATGCTAGAGACAAGCTTATTATCACAATGCTTGAAACTATAAGAGTGTAAATCATGAAGATGATTCACAAGCAAAGGGATGGGATGAACAAATACACTAGTGCGATATGTCTTAATATCCATAAGATATTAGATCTTCAAAAACAATTTTCAGCATCATGAATTCAAACTTGGAATTCAAATGATGAATGTGAACTAAGTAGGCCATATGGAGACAAAAGAGTTGTTAATATTAGGCATCGATCTTGTAGTGGTAAAATATAGGACATTAGCATAATTCCTTGTTATGTTGTGGCAGCTCTTATATACATGAGGGAAGAGCCTGAAAAATGGGTTCACGCTTTCAATAAGGATACATTCGTGCAGATTTATAGTCATGTTGTGTATGTTAAAGATTCTAAGGACACTTGGCTTACTAGAGAGCCATTACTCTCACCATATGTGCCCAGGCAAGTTGGAAGAAAGAAGAAACAAACAACAAAGTTAGTGAATGAAACAATCGATAAAAATTTGAAGACAAGAAAGAAAAAGGTTGTGCAAGAACTGTGGGAACAAAGTTGAAGAGTGAAATAAGGACCCAAAGTGGAAGTTTATAGACAAGTGATTATGTTAAAAAAAGTGTCTATCTTAAACAAAAATTGTATATTATACTTGACAATTAATCCATCAATTTGCTCAACCATGTAGAAATGAATAAGATTTATTGGGAATTTCGCTATTCAATAAAATTCATTTTCACAGAAGTAAAATCGCAAAAATGATAAAGAAAACATAGCGCCCTCAATATTGACGGACTAGATTCTGCATAGGAATAGATAAACTAAAAAGAGAAGGAAAGAAAATTAAATAAATTTTGGATCATCACCTTAAATGGCAATTAAATGATTGAGGGAATTTTTTTCTTTTTAGTGGAAATGAGGTATTTTTAGCTTTGAGGGGGCAAATAAGTAAAATCGGATAAAAGATAAAAAAAAAAATGAAATTTTTTAATTGGGACCAGTTTTGTGAAATGTAGATGAATTGTCGAGGAAAGATCGCGCCTTCTCTCCAGTGAGATAACGTGCTCATTTAGACTCCAGGAATTTACAGACTACTAATCTCTGCGACCGCACTCTTTTCAGCAACTAAACACTCCCGCAATTCCGACGCTTCATTAGATCTTATTGAGCTTCAGAAAAGGAAAAATTATGTCCGGGAAGAACAGAGATTTGAACTTCACTCCTTCAGATCAACCGAGTCAACCCAAGAGGCTGCGCATCGAACCAACTGAGTAAGATGTTATTCGCAACGCTTGGTTTTCTATTTCAATACTGTATTTGAAGCAATTGTTCGAATTCCCTTTGTGATGCGGGTGAGAGGGTGTAGTTATCGCAAGCGAGCCAGCTAAGTAGTGGCGCGGGTGTTTTAGTCCCCTTCGTGAGCTGTTCTTAATCCAATTCCTTCTGTTTTCTGTTTGTAGCTTTGTGTTTTGGCTCTCGAATCTGTTATTACTCTTCCCTCTTAATTTTTCCATGCTTTATTTATTCTCTGATGATCGTGTTGGTTCTTGAGCATTTATGGAAATGAGAAATGGCGCAACCTCCAGTTGAAGTATAGCTTTTGCCTCCCGACAGTTCTAAATTGCTCTCGTTCTATCTTTTGCTTGTGGTTTTGTGCTGCGGCATGCAAGCGTTGAAGACGTCAATTGTTGTCTCAAATGCAGGGCTAATGCTGCATCTGTGGCGACGAATCGTCCGAGAAACTTACAGCTTCGATTTCTAACAGAACTTTCACTTCCTCCTAAGAAGAAACTAGTAGGAAAGGGGGGAGCTCCCATTGTTGTTGAGTTGATCGATGCAGATACGGAAAGTGTTGTTAGATCAGGCCCGGAGTCCACCATTACATTGGATGTGGTCGTGCTTGAAGGTGACTTCAACACAGAGGATAACTGGGATCGAGAAGAGTTTGAGAGATACGAGGTTAAAGAACGTGAAGGAAGTGGACCGCTTTTGACAGGAGTTCTGCAAGTCAAGCTCAAGGATGGTCGTGGGCAGCTGGGAGAAGTGACGTTTAATGATCACTCCAAATGTAATAGGAATAGAAGATTCAGAATAGGGCTAAAAGTGGCATCAGGATGTTGTGAGAATACACGAATTCGAGAAGCAAAAACAGATGCCTTCCTGGTGAATGAATGTAGAGGAGAAGGTAGCTCCTTCATGGTCTTATATAAAACCTTGTCCTTGAGGAGGGAGTTTGCATGGCTATCAGAAGTCTGCTACTACAAATTAATCTAATAGTGACCGTGACCTTCATTTTGCAGCGTCCTTGAAACTTTATCCGCGTGCATCTGATGATCTGATCTGGAGTTTGCAGAAGAAGATAGAGAAATCTCCCCAAAACCCGAATATAGAGCAAAATTTTATTTCAGTGAGCACTTAATGATTCTCAGTTAGGGTTCATTTGACTATCAAGATTCTAATGTTGTGTTCACTCATCGTAGGATCATGGAATGAGCAAAAAATTGGGAAATTGTGCGAAGACTTCCGAACTGCGTTGTTATTTGTACTGTCCTGATGGCATGAACGGGCAAGGCGTTGCATTCGACAGACCTGAGAAGCTGATTGGCCTATTAAAAGATAGGACGTGGTTTCTTGCTGATCGACTTTCCAAAGAAGACGAGGTAAGTAACTAAGGAGTTCCTACCGAGTTTTGTCCAGTTCATCCGTGACACACTATCATGCTGGATACATATAATTTGTCCCGTAGTATCTATGTAATGAAGTAATTTGAGGTTTGCTGGTAGTTGGTATTGGCTTAATAGGTGTTTGAATTGATCAGAGATATGGAAACTTGAAATGAGGAGTTGGTTGGACATCTAGAATGCGTTTGGTAACAATTCTGTTTCCGGGAGTAGATTCTGATCAAAAATGATTCATTTTTATTCTGTTCCTAGGAACTGATTCTAAACATTTTACGCCGTTTGGTAACTGTCCAAAATTTATGATGCTGGAATAGAATTGCATTTTATATCGTGCTCATTAATTGTATTCCAAATCAATTTCTTTTAATTTTTAAATAAATTTATTACTTTTTTCTTTTCTTTTTTTTCCTTTTTCTCATCTTCTTCTTCTTCTTGTGGCCGGTTATCTGACTGGCGACCGGCCAAACGAGGGCCGGTGACCTCACCGGAGCGTTGCCGGCCCTCGTCAATCGAGCCTCGCCGGTGGCCAGGCCGGCCTCGTTGGGGCTAGGCAAGGCCTGCCAGGCCACCGATGAGGCTGGGTGTCATGAGGCTTGCCCAGCCTTGGTGAGGCTTGGCCTCGCTGGTGGCCAGGCGGGCCTCGCCGGTGGCTGGGCTTGCATTCGGTGAGCTCGCCGGACCTCACCCTAGTTTGGCTTGCCTCCGACAAGCTCGCTGGATCGGTGGCCGGCGACTGGCGGCGGTAGACGACGGGGGGTGGTGATGGACGGCGGCTGCGAGATGGCCGAAGGGAAAAAGAAGAGTTATTAGTTTTGATTCTCAAATCTATTCTCGGAACAAGAATCGGTTTTTTTTTTTTTTTTAATTCTTGATTTCACTCCCAATCTGTTCCCGGGAACAAAAATTTTACCATATGCGATTCTAGGCCAAAACTGATTCTGGGAACAAATAATCAGAATTTGGCCATGTTTGGTAACCAACCAAATAGGGCCCTAGATGCTTTGTTTATATCCGCAAATAGACTTTTTATTAAAGTGCAAAATTGAAAAATTTAAGTGTCCTTATGTACTCTGTAGATAAAATTATACGAAAAAAAAAAAAAGAAAAAGAGCGAATCAGAGAGCACTTTCAGCAGTTGATTCGTACTCTGAATACAGGTTCATCCATTGGAATGCAACATTACTTGTCGAAAAGAGAAATTGTTGTGTGTAGAGGTCATTGGTTTCCAGAACCAATGACCAAACCACCTGGACACTGGTTCCATTTTAAGGAACCGGGGACCAGACCTAACTGGCCTGTTTGGTCGGTCCATCTTGCTCACCCTGGTTACGTGAAGTCAGAGCATGTACCGCTTAGTATTGGAGATAAATACTTCCATTATCCAGCTTGACCAATATACCGTCTGTTTTTTTCTTCCAGGAACGTGGAAGGGCAATGGTGAGTAAGGCCAATGCTAATCCGGAAGACATTAGAAGGTCCTGGGGTGAAAAAGAAACGGCAGAGAAAATGATGCGAAGTAATATGAGGTAGAGAAAATTTTACTTACTTCCCCCTTTTCTTAAGGAAAACAATGGATTTTTATGATTTTAGATGAAATTATTTGGAGAGAATGTTTGCTCCATGATTTTTCTTTCATAGTCTATGAAAACAACGAAAATTTGTGGCAAAGTTAGAATATTTGCTTTGCGATTTTTGCTGTCGACTCACAAGGCGTTTTGTCGAATATCTAAATTTGAAAAATTCTAGAGCAAAAATTATATAAATGAGCAATTGATTGCCAAAACTTTTTGAAAACGCTATTTAAGTTACTTGGATGAGTCACGCCAGATCTTTTCAGAAAACTACTTTACCAAATCACTTAAGCCATTGCCTTTCGAGAGCGTGATACATATTACATAATTGATCAATTTGAAAAAAATGAGTACTAGAATGAGCGCTCTACAAAAGTTTAACACTGATATTGTCTTTTTCCACATTCCTTGAGGAATTAAATACACATTCAACCAAAAGTTTAAACTTTAGAGCACTGCACAAAATATATTTTGGATTTTGATGTCCGCAATGGTATTTCCTCCAAGGTTTTTTTTTTTTTTTTTTTAACTTCGCTTTTTGAAGAAAGTTAAATAACACGAGGTTCTTCTCCACTGTGAATATGGTTCCTAAAAGACTGATGGTGGTTCTGCAGTAATACATCAGATGGACGCCAATTTGATCTCTTTTGCAAGAGCTGCTCGACAGAAGTGGACATCCAGAGAGTGGTAAGATGATTAGAAATTGCAATCGTTTCTGTCATAGGATCTATTTGTTAGTGCCTTGTCTGTGTCATTTGCTGATTTCAGTGATTGAGGGATTAAATGATCCATTGCACTTTATCTGCTAGTTAGTGTTTGACTAGATGCAGGACATTAGAACTACCCCAATACCAGACAGTTCGTATTTCTCAATAGGACCGATGCCTAACTTTGCGGCACATTTTTGAGGCTGGTGATATAGTCCTCATGTCAGTTCCCAAATTAGTGCTGATTGCGGCACATTCTGATGAAGCAAACTTTTGTTTAACTATGTTGGAAGTCGACTGGTGAAACTGATGAAACGTTGCACCGGACAAATTGACTGAGGGAGGAGGGGAAAAATAATCATAGACAGAGATGCAACTTCTACAAAGTAGATTCCGTGGTGTGATAGATCATGCTTGCGATGTATGCGCATTCTCACTGATTGTCAATGTTAAACAGGTCAGGGAAGAACCGGAGCCTGACTTTATTAAACGGATCTTGGACCCTGTTACACTGGTCTGGGAGAAGCTTGTAAAATCTCAATTACATGATATTGTTAAAAGGTACTGATACTTTTTATCTGGAAGAACAGAATTTGTCTATGTTTATCGTGCTATTCTGCTTTGAAACTTTTTTCTTGGCACATCATTATGATGTATGAGTAGAACGCAAGTCATTGGGTTCCTAAATTAGAAAGAGAAAGGAAGAGTTGAAAAGCTGATACAGACTAAGGTCCAGAAACATATTAGCTTACAACCATAATAGTATTTGAGCTACTAAATGGAATTTGGCAACCTCATCTTTCTATGCCTTTGATCCTACTTGATTCTCTGTACTTGTTGAGATTTTCATTTCTTTGACCTCTGATTATCCTTTTCACCTGCCGCAAAGTCACAAAATCAACTGGGTTCCATTCAAAGTGCATACAAGTGATGTAAATTTATGAGAATCCTTCCAAATCAGTCTAAAACTTGATTTCAGTCATGCACACTTGGAAGTGCAAGATCTTGGAGGTTCAACGTCACCATTTGGTGAGACTGAAGTTGTCTTTGTCTGGATCATTTAGAACAAGTGAAGAGATGGCGTTAGATTTAGAGTTATTCATATTCTTGTTCAACCCATACCAACTCCATTGGATTCTATGCTAATTTTGTTCATGCAGTGACATCCTGAACGCTTTTAAAGGGGAAGTAGTGCCAGAGATTTGCTCATCGCTGGAGGATACCATTCGGAAAGTGGTAAGATGGGTGAATCGTGTAGATTAACTCTACTTTGTATAATTCGTATATACTTTTGCTGTTCACATTCACCTATTGGCAATTCATCAGTCATGAAGGGGTTACAATTGCATTATCAAACTAGTCAGTTGCTAATGAAAATGCTGAAATATCTGGAGAGCTGTTGTCATGAATCTTCTGGGACTAGTAGAGAACTAGATTTTAGTATCTGAATGGCATTTTAAGAGGTTGTATGAACAACTTTACATGATTTTTCCCATAGAAAATGCTCTAGAATGTACATGCATCATCTTAACTATTTTGAAAACAATGTGCATAAGCATGAACTGTATCCCTTTAGGTTGCCTAAATGTGCTGCTAGGCATTCAATCTCTAATGTGTATTTGAGCCAAGAACATATAGAGAGAAGGGAAACTTTACAAGATTCTTCGTAGCTTTTTTGTATGCGGTTGCGCATCCTCATTTATGGTGAATTTCATTAGGTAAGGGAAGAGTTAAAGCATGCAAGTTCTCAACCTGCTCAACTCGAAAGGTTAGTGTATACTTTAATTGCTTTGGCGGCATTGATATACTGTTTGATGTTTCTTATCTATTGAGCTGTCAAGCTGGTTTCTCTATGGCATCCTCACACAAAATACCATACGTCTGGGATCCCCTAAGCCCATGACATTTGAAGAACTGTACGTGGGTAGTACATGGTTTATGCTTTTATATGGTGAAACATGGATAGAAAATATTAAGGGAAATTTATTGCTTTTAGTTTTAGGTAAATAATCCTGCAGTTGGGTTCAGGTCACTCTAGGGTGCACCATCACAGCTCTGGTTATGATGGGCCAAAAGACATTAAGCTTTCTTGATGTTGATTTCGCCTGTGACTAGTGAAAACACTGTTATCTCATGGCTAAGTTAAAAAATACTGTACAGTCATTTGAATTAACACTCAAATGCAAAAGGTCATTTGGGCAGTAATAGTATTTTGCACTGACCATAGCTGTTGTAGTTTTGGCTCAAAAACTCTGAAAGCCAATCTTGTTAAAATGGAATGATTCATCAAACTGGATTGTGGAATGATTACTGTTCATCCTTGTTTGAACCAAGGTCAATAAAACACAGTAAATTCAAAGAAAATCTTTCAGCCCTTATCACATGCTTATGGTAAGCTTTTTATCACTTCCTTCTTTTCAGCAGCACATTTTTCTTGCTTGAGCTTGGTCTTTCAATGTGCTAATTGATGAGGTAATACAGATCTTCTGGCAAATGCCGAGAGAAGGATGAAGTGAGAAACTTGCAGCTTGAATTCATAAGCAATCTCCCTAGTTTTGTCTATACTGGGGACAAACTAAATGTAGTTCGCAGCCTTCCCTTTGATGTCAAGTTAGTCAATGCAAACACAGGCAGCATTGTCAAATCAGGTCCAGGGTCCTCTGTTAAGTTAGATGTTGTGGCGCTTGAAGGTGGCTTCAAGACAGATGATGGTAATTGGACCTGCAAAACATTTAATGAATCTGTACTGAAAGAACGTGAAAGGAAGCCGCGTCTGCTTATTGGAGAACGTGTACTGACACTAAAGGAAGGCACTGGGGTGCTGGGTGATGTAGAGTTCACTGACGGTTCAAGCTGGACTCGCAGCGGGCAGTTCAGGATAGGATTTCGGGTGGTGCCTGGATATTGTGAGAATATTCGCGAAGCGGTAACAGACCCATTCATTGTGAAGTGTAAGAGAGGAAAGGTCCTTGGTAGTCTTTATCTTCTAGCTCGAGGAAATAAATACGTTTAGATTATACTACCTCAAGGTAATTATAAAATAAAGGTTCATTTCTTAGTGAAGCTTACTTTATCTGAAACCAGGAGACAACTAACAATTCGACTGACTTGTAACAATTCTAAATATAAAAGTTTATCGACCTGTTTCTAGATTGTTCCCTGAAGAAAAGAATAAGGGCTTCTTAAACTAATCTACCTTTGTCCTTCAGACGGTAGCAAAGAGAGTTTTAATTGCACGAGAAGACCTGTTTGGCCTGTTGGTCTTAGCGTTACTACAATTTCTTCCTCTAATATGTCCTTTTCACTTTATAGCAAACGAGAAACATTATCCACCTTTTCCTGACGATGATCTCTGGAGATTGAAAAATATTAGCAAGGAAGGATCATTTTGCAAGAAGCTGAATAATGCACAAATATTTACGGTGAAAGACTTTGTACAAAAACTCAACAAGGACTCTGGGGAATTGAGAAGGGTGAGACTCAGCATAGGGGTTCTTAAATTTAAATTGAACTCCCTGAAACCAAGAAGGATGATTTTGTGTCATTGCAGATTCTAGGGGACGGAATGAAAAATAATATGTGGGACGACCTTGTAGATCACGCAAAATGGTGTCCTCTGAATGGGGAACGTCACGGGGGTCACAATAATGAAAGTGATCATGATGTTATATCCAACAATGTCGGTCAACGCATTGGCCTTACTTCGGATGGGGTGCATTTTGCTGCTGACAAAGTTTCTCTCAAGCAGAAGGTAACTGGAAAATTTAACTTTTCTGAGATTTGCTACGCAATCTGCAAGGGATAACTCATGACCTTAGATTATCAGTTAAATTTACTCTATATTGTCATTCTTCTGGTGTACAAATGAATTGAGGTAGTTCATTATAGCATACAATCGATCAAGGAGCGGTTCCTAACAATTAGGTGCATTTAATTGTGTTGCATTAATGATTTCTTCTGTTGATGACCGCAATCTCCGTGTCTTTGTTGCTAAGCTGTTTCAATTAGCTTGGTAAATGCAGAGGGAAAAAACGAAAACAAACACAAAAGAGAGTCTGTCTGAAGATATTCGCTGACCCCTTTTTTTTATTGGTGCTACGAGGAAATATTACTAAGGGGCACCAAGAGGGGGCAACAGGTAGAAAAAAGCTTAGCACCAAGAGAACTCAATTACAAGACAAATCATCTACAGTGTCGATTAAAGCATTTACGTGCACAATTGTACCATTAGATTCTCAACCAACTTCAATAATGACAAAAATGGGCATTTCCTCTCCCGTGAAAACTCTCCAAAGTTGAAGATAGTGACATTGTGAATCTTAGTGGCCTTCTGTACTCCGTAGTTAAAATTATACAAAATGAGTAAGTTAGAGAGAACTTTCAGCAGTTGATTCGTTGTCATTCATGAAAATCTGAGGCACTCATCATCATGTTGTAGTTTGAACGATCGACACATTGATGTTGCAACTATTACTTTCTAAGTTTGAAACTATATGAGTTGATGCGTTTTAATTCTTCACTTGTCCTTTCAAAATCAACTCAAGTCAGAGCGTGTAACTTCCATAGTGGAGATAAATGCTTCCATTAGTCCAGTTTGAGCGATATACTGAATGTTTTTCTTCCAGGAACATGGAGATACAATGAGGGGAGCCTCAAGCTCTTTTCCATCTCACTCTGAAGGAGAAACTGAAAATCTCACCCCTGTTCTGGCTTCAAGAACCCGTGCTGCTCCAGTTGGTCGGGAAGCTCCTTCGGCGAATGCAGTTTCCACTGCTAAAGGTACGTGCTCCGAAACTCAAAACTTTCCACTTGATTGTTGCGCTTTAATAAATAAAAGCAACGTGTTTCAGATCCTTATGATTTGGGTTCTGCATTATGTGAAGACGTTTATATGTCCAGCTACCCCATCAATTGAACTTGCATCTGAAAATGCTGAGAAATAGTTTTTACTGATGATGAACGAACAAGAGGAATAGGTTGTTTCAGGTCACTACCAAAAGCAGTAATATAATAGATTCAGTATAAAGGAAAGAGGGCAATAATCAAGTATTTACATTTTGTCGAGGTTCGGTTTAGAAGATGCAATTTCAATTTAGACATGAAAGATTTAAGAGTTGAACTAACACAAAGACCAATAAGAACATCCAATATGGAAAAACATTTTATATCCAAATCCTAATTGACACACGGCATTGTGTTTGTTGTGGGCATTTTTATCAAATAGTGGCCGAAAGATCATATTAGAAAAGAAGTTGCATTGGTTAAACTTATATGTCTGAAATTGAGATGTAAAATGTTCAATCTGTAAAGGGAAAGGCCCTTGTCAATTGAAGCTAATGATATCGGAATAGTAAAAGCTCATAATCATTCATTCGAAATTTGAGCGACAAATAAACTTGCACGTCCCGCTTCATATCAGTCTACATATGCAAACAACTGAAATGGTCCAATTCCTTCAGGAGATAATAATATTGTGATCGTTTCTTCGAGGCAAATGGACTCCACAAACCTATGCCTCAATATCAGATGGTGAAAACTCATAATCATTCTTTGGATTTTTTTTTTTTTACAAGATCATTTACTCGTGCCCTTGTCGGCTCATATCTAACAACCACGTTAATGTTCTTTCTCCCGGATATAATGGCGTAACTGCTTTACCATTGCCAGTACAGTCCCAAAATACCTGTTTTGGAAATCCTATGAAGTTTTCAGCTAATGAGCTTGCTTATCCTGCTTCAGATCAGCCCACATATGCAAACAAGTGGAATCGTCTAATTTCTCCGGGAGATAATGTTATTACGGGCGGATTGCTACCAGAGCCTTATGATGTCCGTTCCCAATTTGCCACGCCTAGCCATGCGATCAATTCTTCGAGGCGTATGGACTCTACAAGAAATGAGGATTTTCTCCTCTCTAGACCATCCCTTGCCTCAACATCATATGGTAAAAGCTCATAATCATTCATTCGAAATTTCCTTTTATAAGATCGGGCAGCCATGCCCATGTCAGCTCATATTTACTAACCACTCTACTGTTCTAATTCTCTCCAGGACAAAATCATGTAACTGCTTTGCCATCGACAGCACAGTCCCCACCCATGAAGTTTTCAGCCGATGAACTTGGTCGTCTTGCTTCACATCAGCCCATATCTGAAAACGACTGGGATGATCTAATTTCTCTGGGAGATAATGCTATTACTATCGGTGGATCGTCAACACAGTCCGATGATATAAGTTCACAGGATGCCTTCCGTAACCAAATGTTCGTTCTGCCTTCTGAACCACTCTCTGCCCCTCCTGAAGGCGAGTACACGATGGGAAATTTCACATTCGATGTTGCAGATGATGTGGAGCAATACTTCGACGAACCAGATGTTGGCACGTCCTTTCAGGCCCCGCCATGAAAAGACGGTTCTGTTTAGCACCAGCAAAGGTGTTTATAGCTGACCCAAGGTAAAGGCAGTGATGCAGCGGGGTTTCTTCATCAGGAAGAAAGGCGTCAGAGTTGTGCAGTTAGATGGGCCGCCAATTGAAGTCCAGGCCTGATTTGATCGCTCTTACCGTCGCATTAGGTAAGATGATTCTAGGTGACGAGGGCATATTAGTTATCTATGTATTTGACCCTGTCATCATTGACGATGTTATTCATTCGGGTATCAGACAGCTTTTAGCATCTTGTTAAACTGACTAGTTTTTTTCTATGGGAAAATGTCTATCAACTTCCGTTCTCTTAACGACTTTCTTCAAGAGTTCTCCAGTTTTTTCACATATAAGGAATGCGAGGTATATCATTCGAAGAGGGAACTTGGATTCTATTGTGACCATGTCCATGGAGTCCTTCTATGTACTTGATTATGTCCATCGACTGCTATGTACTAAGTTTTGCCTGTTTGTTGCTATCCCCAGGTAATGAAGCTGTTTTTCAAAACGCATGGCATCGTTAAATTGTGATGCTTAAGTTCCCTCGATATTCTCTATCCATCGAGACTATTAGTTTTATAATGAAGTTAGAGTTACAAATTAGTAACTACTGAAGAAGTAGCATAAGTAAATTTTACAAGAAGACCGATCAAAATCGTAGTTATGTGGTGCTAAATGCTCTCGAGGTAGCGGCAACCCTGACTAGCCCTTCCTCAAGTCTGTTCATGTACGGTGCAGCATTGGGCCATAGAAATTTTCTCTTGTCCACAGACAAATAACCACAATCCATCCATACCCAAAATGCTCGGAACAACATAAACAGGCTTGTGGCATGGAAAGCCAACCTTAAGCTTTAAGCTCCTCCGAGCATTTGCACAGCTCCCTTGAGCACCGGTCATGCTAGTTCGAGCTCTGTCGAGCAATAAGACCATGAGTAAGTGAAGATTAAGCTTAACCTACCTTTGCTTATGTGATCCTCGAACTTTTAATTATGAAGATCGAGTGCTTTATCCTATAGATATTCAAGTTCCCTCGTCGTCGGTATATATATATTTGGGTTAAAAAGAAATTTTCATTTATTACTACACTGATACATGAAAGGAAATATCAAAAGTCACAGTAACAAAACAGATCTATAAATCTCTAAAATAAACAAAAAATCAAGGCATTTCATCATAGCATGATTGGCAGAGATCATCACGACCTTGTCCTTCAAGAATAGATCCATAACTAGATCCAAACAAAAGGATCGGTGGTCAATCACAGAATCACATAGCACCATCCGTGATTTGCACATGCCGGGATCTCCATATGTGATTATGACTTTGCCTTTCAACGATGTGCGCCTAGGTTTGACATTCACAACATTATCACTGTACAGAGACAACATAAACATGTTGAAAAATCTCAAATCTAACACTTGTGAGAGCGAGCCATGTAACTAATGCAAAGTGCCAAAATTTTGAGTGAAAAAAGGTAGAATGAGCACAGATTTGACATCGAAACTGCTATGAACACCATTAAAACTAGAGATGGACTACTTATTCATTAAAACTCCAAAAACTATTATTAGATCGAGAGAAAAAACTCCCAAATATAAGATTGGGAGAGTAAAGCTCTTAGATCTAAAACTAGATCAGGAGAATTATGAAAGAAACAAAAGGGAATAAAAGGAAAAGAAAAAAAAAGCTCAATATTTTTTTTATCAATTATTTTTAACAACTTAATTGTATCTTCCATTATTGTTCCCACAACTTGTTTCACTCAAAAATGACTATACACCGTTGAGCCGATTTTTTTTTTCCTAACACCATAGGTTTTTGCTATTATTGATAGACACGCGATCATTGATTTTCTGGAATTAGAGACTGCAGCTCGTTTAGTACAACTGAAAAAGAAATGTTGAAGATTTAAGTATTATAAATTGAAGTGTTTAAAAGCTTAAATCTGAAAATTTGAAATATGAAGTTGTTTGATGATAATTACAAAGTGATAGCTGAATATAATCGAATTCTCACAAAAATATATAGCATAAATATTTATTGTAGTAAATATATGCGGCAAGATTCTAATCACCATCGATGGTTTTTCTATTGAATGAATTAAGCAAGCCATTCCACATCGGAGTTCTCCCAACCCTCGGCATAGTTTACAGTTCAATGCAGTCATGGAATTACTCAACACTAGCGTTAGGCGTTGGCAGCCCTAGTATCTGTTAGTAGTTTATGTGGTAAAAAAAAAAAAAATTCACTTACTTATCACGTTAGGTGGAATTTTTATTTAATTGATTCTTCAAGTCAATCCACGTTAAGCTTATGAAGCAAGGTTAGCTTTATTAATTGTTGAGAATTCAACTTTTAGCGCCTAATCAGGTCATCAAAAGGCCTAAAGAGACTTTATCAGAAACCTTTTACGAGTTTAATGATTTGATTGTACGTATCAAAGGTTCGAGGGCCATAGGAAGAAGCAACAAATGGATATTATGAGCACGTGCGATAAATTCGATCAAGGACGTGTCCTCGATAAAAGGAAGCAGATAGAAGGATTTAACGGCGCAGTGAAGTTCTTTCCTTTTTGTATTGTTCACCCGCATACAAACTCATCGAAATCCATCCGGTGCATCAAGAAGAACGGGGGAAAAAGCTGAATAAAAAAAGCATCTCTAACTAATTTTAGCTTTACATTAACATGCGGCTACGAAACCTAAAAATTTGGTTAATAAGCTACAGGATTAAAATAGTTTAGACCGCAATACAGTACAAAGGCAATTAATTATTTATCTCAAACTAATTTTTTGACTATAAAAAATAATAAAATGGTATATTTATTTCAAATTTACTCTACATTAATTTCCATTAAATTTGATTAATCCCAAGAAAAAAACTACATGTTGGTATATACATGATAAATGAAGGATAGAACCCTAAATCAATAAACTTATTAATTGCCACGTGTGATAATAAAATTTAAAGGAAAGTAATTGATGATAAATTTGTTATAAGTGTATCAGTTTAAGGTTTTTGCTAGTCAAAAGATTATTTTGAGGTAAATTTATCATACATATATCAATTTGAAATTTTTCGTGACATTAACCTTTGTGAGAATGCATACAGCTTGCTTTGTTTGGGTCCATATTTATTGGTAGTTTGGGTTTGGGCATAACTAGCTATTGAGTGGCTTGAGGCTTTCTCGGCCTATGGGTTTTCATGTGTCGCCCATATATAATATTTTCCTCTTATAATTGAGAAATGTAATATAGACATGAAAATTGGTAATTATAATGTAGTCTTCCACTAGATGTAGCCCAATTTAATAGTGAATTAGGATAAACCCGGTATCTCGATTTCTCTTTCTTACCTTCACTCTCTATTTCGCTGTGTTTGTGCTCCTAATCCTACTAGGCTTAACATATACGCACTTCCCGCACAATAAGTCACATTAAGATGTCGACTAATTCATCACCAACCAACTCCAACCCCCCCCCCAACAAAAAAAACCGACTCTTAATTTTGCTTGACATTGAAAAGTATAAACTTTTCTTTATAATTCAAAGATTACCAACTACTTTAATAGTCTAGCAATGTTTATTCTAGTGACCTACCAATGCCTTTAAAGTTATTAAGTTTTATTTGAAATCACCAATCTTAATTTGATTGACGTACCAACATTTGTCATATCAAATACCAACTAATTTTACTGTATACTATACTTTTTATCTTGCTTAATTTCGGAAGGTTTGATTTCTATTTCATTTGAAATACGAATCACTCGCTTCAGCCAATTCAAGAGCATCAAGTTTCATGTTCTCTGCTTAACGTTAATTAACTAGCGATGGGAAAATGGGAAGTAGGGTGGGATCGTTAGCTTTCATCATGTCACCCTTGAATTTTCAGCATTTTTCGCTCTGACTCAACTCAATGCTTCATCATGTTTCGTATCCTCTCTGCTCAAGCCAAAGATACAAGAAATCTCAAAATCCCTAGCAATTCATCTCCGAAATCCTCCTTCAGTATTGTACCGAGTGGCCCCGCGGTTCCCTCGGATCGCCAGCCGACACTTCTCTTGAAAGGAAGCAGCAAAGGCCTTGTATTGGTCGGAGTAGTTTCTCTAGTCAGACCAATGGTAGGGCTGACTTTGAACTTGACGGTCCCAGATGGCGCTTATGCCTTCTGGCTTGCGAAGGACGTAGTTCACGAAATTTCTCATATCGATCGCTGAACCACAATGTCATTGGCTTCCCTTGAAAAAATGGACATTAAGTTCTCAAAGCAGAGCAAGTCCCTGTTCAATATGCATTCTTTCTGTAATACTTGTTTCTTAACAGTGATTTTCATCCAAGTTTGATGAAGACTATGGAGACCTTTAAAGTACCATGTCTGGACCGGAACTTATTCAGTTTCTTTAATTCCACAATTCTAACTGTAGCATTTGAAAACTTCTTAAGTTGAAAAAACTAGGAAAGCTTGCAGATGCCGCTTAATATGCTCGAGAAACATGCGAATCTCTCTGAAAGATCCGGTTGAGGGAGGACATCCGTTCTTTCTGAGGTATTGGACCTGCAAAAGCAAGGCATCATTAAGTTCTATGAGTTGCATCAGCTCGTATGACATGATGGACACTCAAAACGGATCTATTTAATACTCAAGGTGGATAATTCCGACTACCAAATGCTGTCGAACATGAGATTGATCACTAATTGCACGTTTTAGAATCGGTTCAACACTTGAGTAACCAAAAATAGAGATTGATCACTAATTGCATGTTTTAGAATCGGTTCAACACTTGAGTAACCAAAAATAGAATTTGGTCAGTATGTACAGGAGTTCTAACGAGATTATCATCTATGCGATTGTCCGTCAGAAACTCCTTCCAGTTTTATGTTTAAAAACAAACAAAACAGGGGAAAGGCTGACGTCCAGTGCATACAATTTGAGAAGTAAGTAGAAGATGCACCCTCTATGTCTCGAGCTTGAAGTACTCTGTCTCCAGTCATCAAGGCCCTCGATGACCTGTAGCTCCGAGAGCTCCTGGATTCTTAAATTCTTTAGGTTCTTAAAGTTTGATAAACCATCTAGCCTCCTCATAGAATAGCACCCTTCGACTGAAAGCTTCTTCAATGATTCCAAGGCACCGAGAAATCGAATTTCAACTAGCCTTGCACAAGAAGATACCTTGGCTTCTTTCGGTTTCGCTATGGTTGACAGAATGCACAATCTCTTGAGGAGTCCACATTTTGACACGGTCAACTTTTCCCACTGTGGAAGGCCATCGAGATGTATTTCGTTCACTCGAGCGTCAAAGGGCCTCAATTCTATCAAATTTCTCAAATTCAATGACAGTAAATCTATTGAGTTGACGTTTTTCAGTTCCAACTCCAGCAGGGAAGATGGAAGTTTCCTGCTGGTTTGCAGGTCTAGTCCAGTTAAAGTAAGCTGGCTGAGCAAAGGATGAGAACTCAACTCTGTAGGCGGCAACGGGACATTTAATATGCACAATTTGTTTTGTTGGTTGCCATACCCATTCAATGGGAATCTATGGTGCACAAGGCACCATCATTCTCAGAGTATAACAGTACCGTTCTCTTAGCAAGACCCTAAATTGTGTATGGTGCAGCAAAGTAAATAAGAGATTAATAGATAGAGAAATTGCACATAACAATTATAGTGGTTCAACTTAGTTTAGGATAGGTCTATCTCTACTCTTCCGAGTTAATAGCCTATTAACCGGATTTCACTAGTGAATCCATAAGAAGTTACAGCAACTAAGTACTCTTGACTTGAGTAAGTACGATCGCATCGTTTGATCTCACACTCCAACAATAACCTCTAAGTAATTATAAATTAATCTTACAAATATGGGTGCGTAGGACGAAGCTCTCTTGAACTTTGGAAGTTTCAGAATTCGATTCTCTTGTTTTTTTCTTCAGCATCGCAATCTCCTTTAGTACTTCTCATTTTCCAAGCCAACTATTGGACATAAATTATGAGGATCATTTTTTCAATCAACCTGTTGGACTTGAATGAATTTGGAAGGTCTAATCGCTCCTAAGATGCAAAAAATAGTCTTCCTTGATTCTACTGCCCGTACGATGGAAATTAGGTTTCCATAAGTCGAGTTATTCGCTTGGAAAGTGTGTCTCATCTCAAACTAATTGTTGGAAGAATTACGATCATTCAATAGGTAAAGATGCGTGGATAATCATCCTTCTTGGATAATCAGTAAGTAGAAAGAAATTCAAGTCAAATTCCTAGCCGTTGTGCTTCATGTAATCCGAGCATATTGCGAAAATTTGAGATCTTCTCATATCGATTGACGATGAAGTGCATTATCTTGATAATCATCGTACAATTTATACCGTTGTCCTTGATTATCAAGATGTAACACAATCATGAACATGGAGAACTAGAATCTCTTATAAGTTTTTGAATCTGATGAATATGGTCCAAACATATTCGCTCCAAGAATAACACCTGGAAAGCTTATTATCAGAATCAATAGACGCACAAGGAAGGTTACCTATTGATCAAATCCCGTCTCTTAATGAAATCTATGTCATGAGCGATTGGGACAGTGCAGATCTGTAATGTACATAACTTCGCGCCAGCTGACTCCTTTCATTGTGAGGTTCGAGTCTTGAGTACTCCACTAATCGCAATGAATTTCTCCTCTCCAAATGACGATAATTCGAGAGAATGTGTACAGGCAGTTATTTAAGCTGGCTACTCAACAGACCCAAAAAAAAAAAAAAAAAAACAAACAAAGAAAAAAGGGGTACCCCATGAGGTTGCATCATACGTCGATCACTCTGCTCTGATCAGAAGCCCTATACTTGTATCGAAGAGATTATTACGAGGGTACTCAAATCCAAACCTATTAACGTAGATAATCTATTCGATCTCTATAAAGCCCTAGAATGTTGGGTAAGGATAGAAAATCAGATATGGTTAACTTCTCTTGCCAACATCAAGCTATTCAATGGGGAACTCCTATTTAGCAACATCAACCCCGCTAGTGCAATGAACAAATAACAAGCCACTATCCCCGTCACATGTGATGTTTCTCATGTCTATCTAGTTCACTTTTCATATTCCAGGATGAGGAATCCACCACAGAGAATGCTTTCTTTTCCCTCCTAAATCAATCTGTTTATTTTAAGTGAAGACAGATGCCGAAGGAGCGCATGCAACATCCGGGAAAGGATAAAACATCGAAATCATGGTTTCTACAAGGCCCAAGTACCAGTTGAACGTGATTTCCAGTCCTCCCTTTTAGGCCACACGGGGGTACTGAATCGGCTTTGTGACTGTGGCACAGAGAGCTCAATCTTCCCGCCAGTTCTTGCCACATTTCTCGTTCAGGCACCAATAGAATGTTTTGTCATCGGCTCATCAGCAGAACGGATCTGGGCTTGATGGTAGATAGCCTTTCTAAATGATGACAACTCGAGAGAATGTGTACAGGCAGTTATTTAACCTGGGCACTCAACAGACCAAAAAGAAAAAAGAAAAACCGGTACTCAATGAGGTCGCATCATATATCGATCGCTCTGCTATGATTGGAAGCCCTGTACTTGTATCGAAGAGATTATTACGAGGGTACTCAAATCTGAACCTATTAACATGGTAATCTATCCAATCTCTATAAAACCCTAGAATGTTGGGTTACGAGAAAAAAATCAGATAAAGCTTATTCAATGTGGAAATCCTATTCAGCAACATCAAACCAAGTGCACTCAACAAATGACAAGCCCCTATCCCCGTCACATGTGCTGTTTCTCATGCCTGTCTGGTTCACTTTTCATGTTCCAGGAGGAGGAATCCACCGGAGAGAATGCTTTCTTTTCCCTCCTAATTCGATCTGTTTCTTTCAAGTGAAGACAGACACCGAAGAAGACAAATTATGTTCGCCATGCAACATCCGGGAAAGGATAAAACATTGAGATCAGGGTTTCTACAAGGCCCAAATACCAGTTGAACATGATTTCCAGTCCTGCCTTTAGGCCACGCGGAGTACTGAATTGGCTTTGCGACTGTGGCACCGAGAGCTCAATCCTCCCGCCAGTTCTTTTTACATTTCTCGTTCAGGCACCAATAGAATGTTGTCATTGGCTCATCAGCAGAACGGATCTGGGCTCGATGGTAGATAGCCTTTCCATGGCCGCAGTGTGGGCATGTCACTGCAAATGGAAAACGAATAAACAACCCCACCACTCCAAACATAATGCACCATGATCAAACAAATATCAATGTATATCAGACAAATAAGAACAAGTGACGACATAGTTATGATTGCGCTTAAGGCCACCTTAAACAGCAACACGACAGCTATACTATGACACCTATAGCTTTTAAAATTATACAATGCCAAGAATCTCGACTCTCAGGTCAACCAAATATGAAGCATAACATCTGATTTCTCTAACAACATCTCTCAAGGCATAAAAATAAAGTACCTAAATATATCAGGACACCAACTCCAAAGACAATCAGCAAACTAGACAACAGCAGTACGTGCTTTTCTTCATCTCAACAAAGATTAAAACATGGATTTGCACAGTGGAACCCAGTTTCTCAATGTTGTTTTCTTATTGCTATTTTTACTCTTTGGTTGTGACACGTACAACCATTGGCAGTTAGAACACAAGGAGATCCTACAAGGATAACAGACTACGGATTTGTCTTGGTAGCCTTATTGCTTCATCACCACTATCAAAGGAGAGAAAGGCTGCTGCCCTTTCTTTCTTATTTACCTAAGTTCTGAGCTGCTTTAAGAAAAAGAACTCTTCATAAGATTCAAGAAAATACTCTCTTCATCACCCGTGAATCTTTAGTGACCTTATAGGCTTAATTTATCTCCTATCCATTAGCTTATTCAAGCCAAGACAGGTGCAGAAAGAACTCGGGAAAGGGAAAGAAAGACAGACTGCCATCGGCTTGGGGTCCATTTCTCCTATCTTCTTCCGAGAACACAGGTTCCATCTTCTTCCTCACCAGATGTTGCTTCCTCTTTATCTTAACCTGCAGAGATGACCAAAGCCGTGGTCGTAGAAAAGTCATGCCAAAGATGCGTTCAAGGGCCAAGCAACAACAGGAACAAAGCAAATTCCTACCTTGCTCTCGATATTACAAACATAGGGACAAGTTGGGCAGAAAAATCTGGCTGGCCGGTCCCTATGAGGCAATTCGTACTGCAACAAGTTTCCACAAGTCGGGCAAAACCCATTTGCTATCCCCTCTGCGTAATGCACTTCACCTTAAGAACAGTGGAGGATTAAAAAAAAAAACTGAGTCCTGCATCGACGTGCGCCAAGGTCACACAACAATGAAATTAACACATCCCCCCTTGAAAGTTCAGGGAAGAACTTCTAATTCAAGACAGCGAAGCCCTGTTGGAACGGCAAATCTGCGACTGATTGCTGGTCTAGTATTCACCGAAATACGAAGAGCATTGTATGTAATACTAACTCGATCATAAGCGGAAAAAAAAATCATCAAAATATGAGTAAATGGGAATGCAATCAAGTTTCTGCAGCTACTCAACCTGCACTTTGAAGATTGAAACAAGACATCTACGGGCGATGTACAAACGAGCTTGGCTTCTATCAAATGCGCAAATTCTTCAGTATACATACAACATCAATCCTACACATCACACACATCACCACCACTGCAAGCTCATGCCATCTAACATCAATCAAGCTTCAAAATTCTTTTGCTTCAATCGACATCCCACGTCTAACGAGCAGGAAAATTATAGATGGTCGCCGGAGAACGGAGACATCAACGGAGCAACCCCGGTGATATGAATCGAAATTGAAATAGAGAAGCCGTCGAAGCCGCTCGATTCGGCTTTACATGTGGACGGCGGCGGCAGCAGTGTTCCGGAGCTCCTTGCACTGTCGAGCCAGAGACGACGATGCCGTGGCGTCTCTGTACGGCGGAACGGATTCAATCCGTGTGAAGGAGGAATACAAAGATACGCAGCTTCATGCATGTATGACGACGGCAAAGCAGTTGCCGTTAGCTGCGACGGAGCGATGCCGGAGATCACGGCGCCGCCGCCGCAGATGGTGGTGAGTGAAGGAGAGGCTTGGGGGCTCCTTTCAATGGCTGGTGGTTTTCCTGTAAATGAGTTTTATATTATATGGCAAAAGATAGTGTCAACGACAGTTACGAGGGAACAAGAGAAAGATTAGACTCAACTCGAAGGAAATGGATCCAGTGGGGACAGGAGTGCCGTTGAAGCTGGAGGGAAGGCGTGAAAGGTTGACGCTGCTGGACGAGACCTGCAAGAAACAGAAAAAAAAAAAAAAAAAAAGAGGTTGAAGTTGGTGAGCCGAATGGGACGAGCCACCTCCCAAGATTTAGGAAACAGAAGAAGGGGAAGCCGGGAGTGGGTCGCAAAGACGGTGTCCGCCATAAATCCAATAGCAAATGCAGCGGAAAAGACAGGATCATCAAAAAGTGAGAAAAAAATTTAAAAATTAAAGGAAACAAAAAGAAGAAGAAGCGGAAACGAGGGAACAGGAATCGCAAAATTCACAATTCGTGAGCGACCCCTCGGTCAGCTCGGCGTCGCTCGCCCTTGGCCAGCTCGGCGAGGGCGCCCGCCGATTCGGGCCCAGGGGTCGCTCGCCGAGCGAGCGCCACCCGTCGTAGACGCCGAACCACCCATAGAAGGGAACTCACCTTGAACGACGCCCTTCAACGATGAAGAAGCAGCAGTCGCCGTCGCCGTTCTTGAGGAGGGAGAGAATGAGACTGATGAGCAGAGGAGATGAGAGGACGAGAGAGAGAGTAGAGAGGAGATAAGGCTCTGCACTTTTGATTTTGTTTTTATTGTCGGACGAAGGTTCATATTTTTTTTATTTTAAATTCTCGTTCAAAATTGATTCTGACAACAAAAAGTCAAAATCAGACATGTATGATGATTACCCGACAGTACCTAAAGACAAAAACAAAACACTTGCACACCCAATTTTACATCTGCTGTCAGCCAAGATGCCTCCAGGCCCACTGACACTCTCTTGAATTTTCTCCTCCACAGGATCCGCCGGCGCGAATCCCTAGAAGGCGACGCTATTTCATACTTCCAGACTTTACTCAAAAGCCATCGATTGATCCACTGTAGTTCTCACTTTGTATGATACTCTTCTGATTCTTTGCACATTAACATGTCTGTCAGGCATTTTAAAACATGATATTCGCTGCGCATTTAAAGCGCTCGAACTAGTTTATCATCCATGTTATCTCTCTTAAAGCAGCCCACCTTGGGCAAAGGCAAAAAAAGTAAAAAGGAAGATTCAAGAAGCCTGCCACATATAGTGAGAATAGAGGTAAGTGATTCTAGTGGAAACATGGGTGAATAGAAAGAAACAGAGTCGCGCTATCCGACTGAATGTAAGTCGTGCCCATGAACCTCTACTTACTTGCACCGTTTGATGAAGTGGGGACCGCCCGCCTGATCTAACGGGCGTAAAATTTATTAACGGCATTTTCGAAATTCACTATTTTGGGATAACATCGTGCGGGAATCAAGGAGCTTACTTTTTCATGTGAAGCAATTTCCTCTTATGTCGCTTCAGTTTGACTTCCGAGGCCTTGAAAGTGAAAAGCACTTTACAAAAAGACGCGTCTCTTTAAAAAAAGTCTGTCAAGCACTGTTGACATTCCTGCGACGACTCAGAATCAGTTAATAAAAAGGTAAGAAAAAGTAGAGAGTTCAAACTTCATTTTCAACTATTTAGTAGTTTTAATTAACTCTTTTAGAGTTTCAATTAAATTTAAAATTAATACTTTAAAAAACTCTAAATTAATATACTTATGACAAATTTATCCCAAATTATTTTTTTGACCATAAAAAACCCTAAACCAACCCACTTAAGACATGGCTAGACTGGTATATATGTGACAAATTTACCACCTATGCCACCACCACGAGTGGTTATTCCAAATTATTTTTTTGACAATAAAAAACCATAAATTGGATATTTGTGATAAATTTAAAAAAAACATAAACTAATACATTTATAACAAATTTACCACAAACTAATTTATTTGATTGCAAAAAAAACCCTAAAATGATAAATTTGTGACAAATATACCTTATGCTAAATTGGATTAATATTACAAAAAAAAAAATCACAAAAATTGTAAACGTAACAAACGAAGCGTAAAATCCTAAATTGGTATACCGGTCAACTCACACACGTCATTTAACTTAATAATTTAAAAATAAAATTTAACGAAAATTAACAGAGGGTAAATTTGTCATAAGTGTATCAATTTGGGGTAAATTTGTCAAATGTATACCAGTTTGGAGTTTTTTGTGGTCAAAAAAATAATAATTTGGGGTAAATTTGTCACAAGTGTACTAATTTAGGATTTTTCAAGGTATTAACCTAATTTATATTGTTGACATAAATTACTATAATAGCAAATTCAATTTATAATTTCTTAATAAACACGCATGGGCAGATAAGATCATGTAGTTGATTTAAATTTAACAGCAATATCTAAACTATATAATATGTCTACGACCAAAAAAAAAAAAAAAAAAAACACAAAACAAAACAAAATCTTAAAGCAAAGGTTGCTGCTGGATGTTCTGTCCTTGTCCATGTAAGCTGGTGCCCATCCGTTTCGCTCTTAAAGCTTTGTATCAGAAGGCAAAAAATAAATTCACAAGACAGAGCCATAGGGTTTTATATATTTTCAGTTTGCTCGGCTAAGTAACACCAAATCAATCAAATTCTTAGTATTTGTTGCAGTGAGCGAGGTGATTCCTCAGTTGTGGAAAAAGATTCTCCTGTTATATCACTCATATAGACCTCACTGAGTCATGAGTCATAATAATTGAGAGGATTTTTCGTATTAACGCTTTTATTACTTGTAGAAATAGAAAATGAAGCAATGGTCATATCTTCTTTTGCTAGTCGGTTCACAATTCAAGTTGTTTTCAGGTTTTATCCGCTCTGGAGTTAATGGGAATGTCTTACCTATCATCGAGATGGCGTAATATCATAGTGAACACTACCTTTTGTAAAAGCGACCTTCCCGGGATGGATACTTGCTGCAGAGTTCTCCAATCCTGGAAAGGCTAGTCATATGCCATCCAAATTCTAATAACGTCACGGTCTTAGTCTATCTTTGGTTTTATACACAGTTATATGTATGCTTTTGCAGTCGGCCTCATATCATCTACTTTCGGTTTTTTACTATAAAGCTGCTGAAGAACAATCAAGTCTCCTGTTGTCATTTATCTTTTACACATTTTTGCATTTACTTAACATAAACGAATTGGTGTGTGAAAAAGCTGGGATGCTTACTAGCTACATGGAAAAGGTTGATTATTTTTTAGTAAAGGATGTGATCATTGATTCATTTGGAGCCCTTAGAACTCATGATTTGTAATAGAAGATCGGACAATCTGGCTCGTTTTACGTTCTCTTTTTTTTGTACTTAATGTCACTGCTACTTTATTGCTTCTACTACACAGCTCTGAAGAGCTACTGTTGATGGGTGATTTCAGTTAGAGAACAAGGATTTTTTTTTTGGAACTCTGCAACTTCGATGAAAAGCAATTTTGGCGGTCACTGAAGAAGTTCTATTGCGCGGCAAATCATCCTAAAAGAGTTGAAATTGTTGGGTTCGAATTGGATAATGAAAAATCAAAACTTTTGCTTGCTCTAGCTAAATTGGGAAAAGGAAAAAGATACCTTCTTACTTACCTCACAAGGTGATCTCGAACACCTTCGCTTAAGTTCTCACGTAATGAAAGATCAATTGTTTATGCCGAAAACAAAGTTGATCTACAATTGCAACAGTGTTTCTATTTACGAAGATTGCCGTTTAGGTTAGCTATTATAGCCCTACTCAATTGTGCACCATGTCAAAGTTATTTGTCCTTTTACCAAAAAGATTGTAGTAACAGACTCACTACACCGTTCACTTGCGTCTGGTGTGATTTTGATTTTACTTTCATCCTTTACTACTTGTGCTTCGATTGGTGCATCTTTCAACATTGTTCTGCAACAAATTGGTATCGGAGCAAAGGAATTTCAGTCTTTTTATTCAAGATGGCATCTATCAACTCCAAGGTGGCACCCTTTGAAGGCCAAAACAATTTTGGATTATGGAGGATCAAGATGAAGGCATTGCTGCGTCGGGTTTGGTTAGACTCTTGGATGGAAAGTTGATGACATGACTACTGCTAAGATCGAGAGTCTTTACATGAAGAAACAACTTCAAGATTGTGGAATAAGCTTGAGAGTCTTTACCTGAAGAAATCTCTTATGATAAGATTATTCTTGTAGCTACATCTTACATGCTAAAGATGCAAGAAGGTACTCCTATCCAAGAACATTTAGATGAATTTCATAAGATCGTTATGGATATAAAAAATCTAGATTTGAAGTTAGATGATGAAGATCAAGCCCTCATTGTGTTATGTTCACTCTCGAGCTCACATAAGAATTTTGTGAATTCTATGCTGTATGGAAGGGAATCCATAACTCTTGAGGACGTGAAAGTCTCATTGAATTCTGTGGAGATGTGTACAAAATTGAATGCGAGTAGTAGTTGTGATAAAGCCAATGGCTTAGTTGTTGGGGAAAGGTCAATCATCGTGATAGACGCAGTAATAGCAAAGGGCGTTCAAAGTCTAGATCAATCAAAACTCAAGTGTCGGTTGTCCCACGTGAAATCATTTGTACTTAACGGTGTGGTAAACTTGTGTAGTACACCAAATTTGCACATAAATTAGCCATGTCTTCCTCGAACACTTGAACCAAGCCCATGGGTTTCATTTTCGACCACAAATATATAGGGAGTAATTGATCGCTCGTAGTTAGCCTAGAAGACAGGTGCATTAATATGTATCTAACTTATTCATTGCTTCTCCCGCTCTATTCTTCATTATAATGACACACCACCCGCAAAATGCATCTCAATCGCCCTTCTATTTCATGTGAAGTTCGGCGATAGTCTCACCAGAGAATTCGTTCAAACTTAATTACTTCAAGAGAACTCTCAAGTCTGCTCCATAATACATATGCTCTTTAGAAGATATCGTGACTGACCTTGACACGTCTCAGGGCATATAACTTATGTTCATAGCCGGTGTTTACTGCTAACTATTTGTCATATTTCAGATTACTATCGTTTCACCTGCAAGCAAAACCATTTCATTAAAACACTTCCACAGGCTCTCTCTCTCTCTCTCACTCAAACACCTACAGATCTAGAAGGGCGCATAGACTCTTTGATCATACGAGCAAGAGAGAGATAATGGAGGGTTGAGACGTTTGAATAAGACGAAGAAAAAAGTCGCCCTTTCTAGTTTTGTCAAACGCGACGGCTAGGGAAGCGAGGCCGTCGGATCATCCTGATCCGCGACGGCATCGTTTTGATTTCTTCGTTGTCGTCCTTGTCGCTCGTGCGTTCGGGTCAACCTATCGTTGCCTTCCTTGTCGCTTGTGCGTTAATTATAGTAATGAGCTTCTTAAGTACAGGGAGTACGGATGTGCGATCTGCACGTCGTATGAGAAAGTGCTCCTACGATCCAGAAATCAATCTCCGAGAATTATGTGGGGGCGTATTCTCCGAATTTTCCAGCCGGAGTTGGTAGCTCCCTTTGCGTTCAGATTGGACAGGTTCGATATAACTCATCCCTAGTGATTTACAGCAAAAATTAGTGATAAAGCGTGATAATATTTACAATTTAATTGACGAAATTAAAAAATTTAGGACTAACTTGATATAAATGTCATAAATTTATGATTTTTTTTATATTTTCCTATCGAAATATTATCCTTGCAAGTAGTAATGGGAGCACGAGGCAATCACGATGATAGTTTTTGGTATGCCCATATTAATTTTCATGTTTTTAAATTGTTGCATCAAATTTGAAACAAAAAATCCAAAGTGGTTGTTGGAAATGATAGGTCGAGATGGGATGACGAAATATTCAAAGGCCTGTAAGTGATTCCTAGAAAGATTCCGAGGTATGTCGTGTGCTGTGCTCATATTCAATGCCGAAAACAAACAAATAAGTGGAAAATTATCAAAAAAAATCATAAATTACTGGCATCCGATGACTTTTTAACACTCATTTTCCCAGATTTTGTCGAGTGGAAACTTCGTTGGCTAGAAAAAACGCGGACTCGCGCGATCCAAGTCAACAGCCACTCCAAATGTCAAGATGCGGCGTCCTTACTGACATCTTTTGGTTGAGTGGAGGCCCGCCTGATGTGACGGTCGTCGTGGACAAGATAGAATCCATGCACTGTTTGACGTAATCTTCACTTAGCAGGACAAGCTTTGCACGCAATGCTTCGGTATTTATAGGCACCTCCCTCGTGCAGTTATGCTCGTCAATTTCCAAAGCAAATCATTCCCCGCTCAGAATCGTCCAAACCAGTCTCCGGCGAGAAATCCCCCCGGCCCAAAGCAGCACGATATGGTGTGGAAGTACGCGAAGTACAATCCTCAGAACAACTCCTGGGAGTGCCGCGATTGCAAGAAGCCTTTTGACAGTCCGCATGCTGTCAATGCGCATCAGCATGTCCATATTAGACAGAGGAAGGAGATTCACAAGAATTTGGACCTGAACAAAGCTCCAGCGGATGATGGGAATGGGAATGGGAATGAAGAGGGTGCTTAAGTGGAGGGCGGGAACCCCTCCAGCCATGAAGGAAGCGACTTCTACATTTCCATATGGTGAATAATAAATGTCGTGTCTTCTGTTGTTCTTGTTGAGTCTTTGTGTGTGAACTTGCTTTTCATGGCTTTCTAAATTACATAAATGAGAGTCTTTGTATTCTCAATATAATGATTTGTGTAATCGGTCAATAATGAGTCTTTGTGTGGAATCATTTATGGTGTTGCTAGTGCCATAGGATGCACTCTATATTGAGAGTCTTTGTACACTCTTTTCGATATGTTATGTGTCAATGTTCTGCATGTGTTTTCAGCGAATTTCGTGAAGCAATGAATATTGCTAGTATTTTCAACCCCAAAAAAGAAAAAGGAATGGAATATTGTGTGGTCAAGAAAAATGGAGATGATTGTTCTGATTTAAAGTGTTGGCCTTGATATCTTGGATGTGAGAGTTGGGATCTTATGTTTTGGTGGGAGCATGGATTTTCCTTCGATAGTAATCATTGCCTCTCTCTCTCTCTCTCTCTCAAATTTGTACGATCAAAACCTTCGACACATCTCTGGTTAATTTCATATTAATCCGATTGCTTTGTTTGACTACTCATATGATTAAGTAATATGAAAATGTATGAACCGAACATTAGAAGTGAATGCATCACGAAATTGGAACAAGTGCCGTATTCCCTCTAACCTAAATCTCATTTTTTTCCTTCTCTTCGATATTTTATACCTCGTGCTCTTTGGATACGACATCTGTCATTCTTCATGTCCATTAAAATATAAATACACAAACCACTATTGACCGATTCCACAAGACTTGACTAAAAGAAGGCTTTAACAACAGTATTTAGGACACTCGCTTGAGAAGGACCACATGTTCAATTTTCTCCAGACGTGCGAATGTAACGCAGTTTCCTCATTTCCGATATCGTGAGAGATGATGACTTGCCTAAACCGTTTATCAGACCCAGCAGCCTTGAGAAACCATCGCATGAAAACATATGGAGCAGGCAGTGACGTGTCGAACTGCAACGAGTTAAGCATCAAACTTTCGTGGAAAAATCTGGCCCCCATCTTGTCAACTTTCTAGGATTGTTAAATTTCCTTAATTTTGAAAAGAAGAATTTCAGTTACAGTTGATACTAGAATCAAGTCTCCGACAAAAGGAAATGGAGACTTCCTCATACGTGCATGCCAATAGCATGGCCCACTGACCTCACCAACTGGAGTTTCATTCTCAATAGAGACTGTTGAGCTAAGAATCTGTCTATGAAATTGACTGTGAGGAACAAATTGTCGTGCCTGATATTGAATTTGTCATGCACCTGTTCCAGATTTTTGATCAAATGCAAAACTCGTCAGTATAGGAGCTACCCCCGGAGCAATGCCGACGCCGAGCTTCCGGTAAAGCTCCGCGAGCGCGCCGGCATTGAGCGTCACGGCGCCCGAGCGGATGTGCTGGCCATTGGGATCGGGCACGGCAGTGGCGGCAGCGATCCGGCCCATGCGCTTGGCCCGGCAAAGCTGCCACTCGTAGAGCCGGGCCTGCTCGGGGCTGGCCGTGGTCAGCACGACAACGTCCCAGGTCAGGACCCTGGCCGGGTGCCTGACGGAGAGCCGCAGGTGGTACCACGACTTCCGGAGCACGGCGGCCAGATCGGCCTTCCGCCGGGGCCGGCAGTTGCGCGCCGCCTTCCCTTGCTTCGCTGGCTCCATTTCCGTGCGCCGGCAGGGGAATTTTCTCGAGAAAGCGCGTGGGAAAATCGCCGAGAATTCCGCCGAGTTGCTGATCACTCAAGAGTAAAGCATGGAGGAGGAGGTGGTCTGGGGACGTCAGGACACGTCAGCAACGGTCGCGATCGTTTGTCGGTGCGACGAAACGTGTGCGGCGAGGATTGGGTGGGGCCCAAGTTACCGCCAGATCCAACGGTTGTGCTGGTGGCAAGTGCCGGCTAAAACATCGCACCCTGATCTTGCTAGCTAGGGGTGTGCAACCGGACCGGGTCAACCCGGTTCCCGGATCGGCCCACCCGAAAAACAGGTTCGGGAACCGGTTCCGGTTGAAACCGGTCCGGGAACCGGTTCCCAAAGTTCAGACCCTGTTTGAACCGGTCCGGGAACCGGTTCCGAGGGAATACCCACCCGGGAACCGGATCGACCGGACCGGTTCGGGAACCGGTTTGAGAACCGGTTTTTAAGGCAAAACCCTAATTCATTTCTAACTTTCTATCTTTACTCTCAAGCTCTAACCTCCGCTGTATCTGAGCGCTACGCCGCTAACGCTGCTTCCGCTCACCCACCGTCCTCCAGATCAACGCCCCCATCCTGGTCCCGGCCATCCTCGCCGCCTCGGCGCCGTCGGCCTCAGACACGAACGTGACGGCGCTGCTCGAGAAGGCTGGGTGCAAGACGTTCGCGGGCCTCCTGACGTGAGCTCGTGTCGCTCCTGCTGTACCACGCGGTGGCGGACTACACCCTAATCGGGTCCCGGCCGCCGTTCCAGGTAACGGAAAAAACCTCCTCCGCTGCCGCCGACAGCGGGGGTTCTCCCTCTCGTCGTGGGTGTGTGGATTCCTCCGTTTTGCAGTTTTTTTTTTTTTTTTTTTGAGTCGGTGGCTGTCTGTAGATCGATCTGTTCTGTTGGTCTTCCAAGGTTTGTGTCTCGATGGGAGTCGTGGGCTGATCTAAATTTTGGGGCTTTGACTTTGATTGGCGAGGGTTGTTGGTGGCGTTAGGGAGTTTTGCGGTGGTTTTTGATGATTTGATTGAATTGGGTCGAGTGATTTGGTCATCGGTTTTTGCTGCGAGATTCGTTTCGGCGGAATTCGAGAGTGCTCGAGCTGCTCGGCGGAGCTGCATTGGGGCAATTTGCCGGTTTTGTATTGTGTTTATCGAGCGGCTGGTAGTTCTGGTAGGGTGTTGTTGGGCGCTTCGTAAATGGCAAGTTTGCTCTGTTAAGGAAGTGGCGTGGCATGGCGGTTTTTGAGGAATCAGCGAGATTCGCAGTTTGCTTTGAGAGTGCAGTGGCAACAGGGGTGTGATGGGTTCTGTGTGGTACTTTAAATTCGTCGTTGTTTCATTATTTTCACATGGATGTAACTTTCTGGAGAAATGTAATGGGACATTGAATGTTTAGACGGGTTGTGGTAAATGTTCAGTTTTTTTTCCGTGGATTGATCGAGGAGTGGAGTTTCATTCTTCTTGATAGGGAAAAAAAAGAGAGGAAGAAATTGGTCTACTTTCAATTTGTTTAGTGCCTGGATTTATGAATTCTGCCGGATGGGACTGGAGATGCTGGTTCGGAATGTTTGTGTTGGAAAATATGCGTGATGATTGATAGAACATAACTAATTATTGGCTATGTTAAGGATTTGATTGAGAGATGAGTACATGTTCTAAAGGTTTTAAAGTAAAAAAACGGTCAAGTTTGCAGCATTAGTCTGGGTAGATATAGGGGTGGATGAACTGTGTAAGCATCGCTAAAGCATGCATTTGTAAGCACATTAGAAAGCTACAGCACCGCCAAATGAGGATTTCAAATGTCTCGATTGACAAGATGAGCTGCCTGGGGTTAATAATGAGTTCAGGCCAGTGATACTTGGTTTTGGTTTCCTGCCGCTTTTGTATTTCGGAATTAATTAGGTGGACGCCTAATCGAGTTTGCTTTTTTTTTCGATGTGTTGTTGAGTTGCTCTCAAGTAGCAGCTTTTGCATGTTTATGTGCTTTTGTATGTTTATAGGAAATTTGTATTTCCACAACACTGAAGTTGTTTCAGCAGACAACTCATCTAGACTTATTTCTCTAAGGTTAATATAAAGATATCAATTTTTATGCAAAACAGGTTCCAATATAAATAGGGTCAACTCTGTTCCGGACCTAAAACAGGGTGGGTCTTGAACAGGTCCAATGCAAACAGGCCGGAAACAGGTCCAAAAAAGAGAACCTGTTATAACAGTCGATGCGGTCCCAGGTCTAGACCCTACCCACCCTGGACCCGATCACCCCTATTGCCAGCTGCGTCCCGATAGGGTTAGAATTATCACCTGAATAGGCGAATATGCGAAAATTTAAAAATAATCGATTTTAATAATGTAAAAGACTAAGGAAATGAGAACGGGACGGCGCCGTCGCTCCTAAACCGTGCTGCCTCCGCCACAAATTTTCTCGAGGAAACCGAATTCCTTCAGGGAAGTGTGGTCCAGTGGATTCACATTTGGTGGGTCCCACCACGTGGAATTCAATAAATAAACGATAAATCAAATAAAAAAATAGAAAAAGGTAGTTATTAGAAATATGATCAACATGAAATATCTTTTCACAGAATTTAGAGAGAATGATTTAAATATTTTTTTATAAGACAAAATAAATGTTGGATTTCTATTAACAACACCTCTATGATTAAACATTTTTCACACTCGCAATTTTATTTGAAAATATTCATCAATGAATAAAATGAATACATATTAAAATAAAGAGTTGAATGCCTAATTTACATAACTTAAAAGCATCATGGACCAAGTTATGCAAAGTTAACTCAATAATCAAAATCAGGATCATCTTGTGACTAACTAAAAATGAATTTTATATTAAAAATCTAAGTATAATGATCAATGCTTTTTTCTTTTTTACAACCTCACTTTTTTACCGTGCTAGCCAACTTTCAAATTTTCCACTTATTTGGTAATTTTTTTTAATCTCATTAAATTAAGTTAAAATGCATGTGTGGGTTGCTAATTGACTTCTATTGTATTTATAATTGGTGAAATTATTTTCGCAAGTACTTCGCAAAAGAATGGAATTTTATATTTAAGTAGTTATGCAATGTATTAATGGGTTAAGTAGGAATTTTCATCTTCTTTATGGAAAAAATAATTATTATTCAATATATGAGAATTTTCTATCATAATTTATTTTCCAAATTTGTTTTGTTGGTTGCCATACCCATTGAATGGGAATCTGTAGTCCACAAGGCACCATTATTCTAAGAGAATAACAGTGCCGTTCTCTTAGCAAGACCCTAAATTGTGTATGGTGCAGCAAAGTAAATAAGAGCTTAATTGATAGAGAAAATTGCACATAACAACTATAGTGGTTCAACTTAGCTTAGATAGGCCTATGTCCACCCTTCCAAGTTAATAGCCCATTAGTTGGATTTCACTAGTAAATCTATCAGGGTTTACAACAATTGAGTACTCTTGACTCGAGTAAGTACAATCGAATCTTTTGATCTCACACTCCAACAATAACCTCTAAGTAATTATAAATTAATCTTACAAAGATGAGTGTGCAAGGACGAAGCTCTCTTGAATTTTGGAAGTTTCGGACTTCGATTCTCTTGTTTTTTCTTCGTCATCATGATCTCCTTTAATACTTCTCATTCTCCAAGCCGATTATTGGACATAAATCTTGAGGATCATTTATCCAATCAACCCGTTAGACTTGAATGAATTTGAAAGATCTAATCACTCCTAAGATGCTAAGAACAGAGTCTCCCTCGATTTTGCTGCCCATATGATAGAGATTAGGTTTTCATAAGTCGAGTTATTCGCTTGGAAAGTGCATCTCATCTCAAAACTGATTGTTGCAAGAATTATGATAATTCAATGGGGATATATTGTGTGGATAATCATCCTTCTTGGACAATCAACAAGTAGAAAGAAATCCAAGCCCAATTCCTAGCCGTTGTGCTTCATGTAATCTGAGCATATTCCGAAAATTTGAGATCTCATATCGAACGATAAAGTGCATTATCTTGATAATCATTTTTCAATTTATATCGTCGTCCTTGATTATCAAGACGTAACACAATCATGAACAATGAACGCAAAGAACTAGAATCTCTTATAAATTTTTGATTCTGATGAATATGGTCCAAACATATTCGCTCCTAGAATTACACCTGGAAAGCTTATTGTCAGAATCAATACACACACAAGGAAGGTTACCTGTCGATCAAATCCCGTCTCTTAACGAAATTAATGTCATTAGCGATTGGGACGGTACAGATCTGTAATGTACATAACTTCCCGCCAGCTGACTCCTTTCGTTGCGAGGTTCAAGTCATTGAGTACTCCACTAATCGCAACGGATTTCTCTTCTCCAAATGATGATAATTCGAGAGAATGTGTACAGGCAGTTATTTAAGCTGGCTACTCAACAGACCCAAAAAGAAAAAAGGGTACTCCATGAGGTTGCATCATACGTCGATCACTCTGCTTTGGTTGGAAACTCTATACTTGTATCGAAGAGATTATTATGAGGGTACTCAAATCCAAACCTATTAACATAGATAATCTATTTGATCTCTATAAAGCCCTAGAATGTTGGGTAAGGCTAGAAAATCAGATATGGTTAACTTCTCTTGCCAACATCAAGCTATTCAATGGGGAACTCCTATTTAGCAACGTCGACCCCACTAGTGCACTCAACAAATAACAAGCCACTATCCCCGTCACATGTGATGTTTCTCATGTCTGTCTAGTTCACTTTTCATGTTCCGGGATGAGGAATCCACCACAGACAATGCTTTCTTTTCCCTCCTCCTAAATCAATCTGTTTCTTTTAAGTGAAGACAGATGCCGAAGGAGCGCATGCAACATCCGGGAAAGGATAAAACATCGAAATCATGGTTTCTACAAGGCCCAAGTACCAGTTGAACGTGATTTCCAGTCCTGTCTTTTAGGCCACACGGGGGTACTGAATCAGCTTTGTGACTGTGGCACAGAGAGCTCAATCTTCCCGCCAGTTCTTGCCACATTTCTCGTTCAGGCACCAATAGAATGTTTTGTCATCGGCTCATCAGCAGAACGGATCTGGGCTTGATGGTAGATAGCCTTTCTAAATGATGACGACTCGAGCGAATATGTACAGGCAGTTAATTTAACCTGGGCACTCAACAGACCAAAAAAAAAAAATGGTACTCAATGAGGTCGCATCATATGTCGATCGCTCTGCTATGATTGGAAGCCCTGTACTTGTATCGAAGAGATTCTTACGAGGGTACTCAAATCTGAACCTATTAACATGGTAATCTATCCTATCTCTATAGAACCCTAGAATGTTGGGTTAGGAGAAAAAAATCAGATAAAGCTATTCAATGTGCAAATCCTATTCAGCAACATCAACCCCACAAGTGCACTCAACAAATGACAAGTCACTATCCCCGTCACATGTGCTGTTTCTCATGCCTGTCTGGCTCACTTTTCATGTTCCAGGAGGAGGAATCCACCGGAGAGAATGCTTTCTTTTCCCTCCTAATTCAATCTGTTTCTTTCAAGTGAAGACAGACACCGAAGAAGACAAATTATGTTCGCCATGCAACATCCGGGAAAGGATAAAACATTGAGATCACGGTTTCTACAAGGCCCAAATACCAGTTGAACATGATTTCCAGTTCTGCCTTTAGGCCATGCGGGGTACTGAATTGGCTTTGTGACTGCGGCACCGAGAGCTCAATCCTCCCGCCAGTTCTTTTTACATTTCTCGTTCAGGCACCAATAGAATGTTGTCATCGGCTCATCAGCAGAACGGATCTGGGCTTGATGGTAGATAGCCTTTCCATGGCCGCAGTGTGGGCATGTCACTGCAAATGGAAAACGAATCAACAACCCCACCACTCCAAACATAATGCACCATGATCAAACAAATATCAATGTATATCAGACAAATAAGAACAAGTGACGACGTAGTTATGATTGCACTTAAGGCCAACTTAAACAGCAACACGACAGCTATACTATGATACCTATAGCTTTTAGAATTATACAATGCCAAAAATCTCAACTCTCAGGTCAACCAAATATGAAGCATAACATCTGATAACTTTAACAACATCTCTCAAGGTATAAAAATAAAGTACCTGAATATATCAGGACACCAACTCCAAAAACAATCAGCGAACTAGACAACAGCAGTATGTGCTTTTCTTCATCTCAACAAAGATGAAAACATGGATTTGCACAGTTGAACCCAGTTTCTCAATGTTGTTTTCTTATTGCTATTGTTATTCTTTGGTTGTGACACGTACAACCATTGGCAGTTAGAACACAAGGAGATCCTACAAGGATAACACATACTATAGATTTGTCTTTGTAGTTTTATTGCTTCATCACCACTATCAAAAGAGAGAGACCGCCGCCCTTGCTTTCTTATTTACTTAACTTTTGAGCTGCTTTAAGAAAAATAACTTTTCATAAGATTACAAGAAAACACTCTTCATCAGCTATGAATCTTTAGTGATTTATAGGCCTAATTTATTTCCTATCCATTAGCTTATTCAAGCCAAGGAAGGTGCAGAAAGAACTCAGGAAATAAAAGGGAAAGAAAGACAGACCGCCATCAGTTTGGGGTCCATTTCTCCTATCTTCTTCCGAGAACACGGGGTCCATCTTCTTCCTAACCAGATGTTGCTTCCTCTTTATCTTAACCTGCAAACAGACGACCAAAGCCATGGTCGTAAAAAAAATTCATGCCAAAGACATGTCCAAGGGCCGAGCAACAACAGGAACAAAGCAAATTCCTACCTTGGTCTCAATATTACAGACATAGGGACAAGTTGGGCAGAAAAATCTGGCTGGCCGCTCCCTATGAGGCAACTCGTACTGCAACAAGTTTCCACAAGTCGGGCAAAACTCCATTTGCTATCCCCTCTGCATAATGCACTTAGCTGTAAGGACAGTGGAGGCAAAAAGAAAAAAAAAAACCAAGTCCCGCATCAATGTGCACTAAGGTCAATACTATAACATGGCATGGCAATGAAATTAACACACTCCCCTTCAAAGTTCAGGGAAGAACTTCTAATTCAACTCAGCAACTAAAACTAGAAAAAGGGACAGCAAAGCCCGGTTGGAACGGCAAATCCGGGACTGATTGTCGGTCTAGTATTCACCGAAATACGAAGAGCATTGTATGTAATACTAACTCAATCATAAGCGGGAAAAAAATCATCAAAATATGAGTAAATGGGAATGCAATCAAGTTTCTGCAGCTACTCAACCTGCACTTTGAAGATTGAAACAAGACATCTACGAGGCGATGTACAAACGAGCTCGGCTTCTAACAAATGCGCAAATTCTTCGGTATACATACAACATCAATCCTACACATCACACACATCACCACCACTGCAAGCTCATGCCATCTAACATCAATCAAGCTTCAAAATTCTTTTGCTTCAATCGACATCCCACGTCTAACGAGCAGGAAAAAACCAGATGGTCGACGGAGAACGGAGACATCAACGGAGCGACCCCGGCGACATGAACCCAAATCGAAATAGAGAAGCCGCCGAAGCCCCTCGATTCGGCTTTACCTGTGGACGGCGGTGGCGGCGTTCCGGAGCTCCTCGCGCTGTCGAGCCGGAGACGACGGTGCCGCGGCCTCTCTGTACGGCGGAACAGAATCAATCCGTGCGAAGCAGGGATACAAAGATACGCGACTTCATGCACGTCTGGCGACGGCAGAGCAGTCGCCGTTACCTGCGACGGAGCGCCCCGCCGGAGACGGTGGCGAGTGAAGGAGAGGCTTGGGGGCGCCTTTCAGTACTTCAGAGGCTGGTGGGTTTTCCTGTAAATTAGTTTTATATCATATGATTTTCTCGCACTTTTTTTTTCGGTAAGACTAATTTATTTTTACTAAAATATTAATGAAAACTAATTCATGAAAGTTACATACTCGATGGTATTCCAAGTTCTTATTAATATTGGTTATTTTTATTTTTAAAATGATAATTATTTTAATAAGAAAGTTAAGGTAGCTCATTATGGTGATCAATTGATTATTTTGAAAAATTAAGCCGACGAAGCTTAATTACGAAAGATTAAGCTTTTCATAATTGATTTTGTTAATATTATTAGAACGGGCACCAATCAATAAAGAAGAAAATTAATTCTTTTATGTTCAATGTCCTCATTATTCTTTTACATAAAATTGCATTAATTAAATTATATTCTGTCAAAGTGAACAGAATAAAATTCCTCTCAAGTGTTTTTGTTAGATTGTAATCAACAAAGTTTGATGCCTTACTAAAATATTAACCTTTTCTAATTTTTTTTAAAAATTGCATTTATTTTTAGTATTAAAGTCCTCCCATTTATGCTAATTTTTCATAATCTATTCAATACATAAACTAGAACGATTAATGTATATTTGGAGTTAATAACAATTAAAATGAATGAAATTGAAATTGTATTCAACCGATATACTCAAATAAAAAGAGATTGTTGCATCGATAACAAAAAAAAAAAAAAAAAAAAAAAAAAAAAAAAAAAAGAATCAAGACAAAGTTGATGAACTGATTTGGTTAAAAAAAGTCACAATTTTCAATAATTTTTTTTTAAGGTTAGACACTATTTTCAATAATTTAATTCTTTTTTTTTTGTAGACTATTCTTTAACAGTCTAATTTTCTTTTTTACTTTAGTTTCACAAAATGAACTCATTTAATTGGAAAAAAAGGAATACTATGAAAAAGTGGTTTTTGCATATAATTTTATTTTTAAATAAGGGCATTATCTTTATATTTGGACAAAATAAAACAAAATGAATATAATATTGTTTCACCAAAAGTGGGATTTTACCCGGAAGTGAAATATCCTTTACCAAAAATTGGATTTTCTTTTTTAAAGGAAAAACGTTTTTGGGTTAATCTTGCCCAAGAAAGAACTTGGCTTGAGACTGAATTAAATAAAATGCAAATTTTCACGCCTCGATCCTCTGAGCACGTGCCCATCCCCCTATTGTTGATTAAATAGTGACATCCTAAGACGCATCACCAACTCATTCATTTTTAAATGCACATGTAGAAGCAGATAAATAATTCCCAGACAACAATTTAATGGGATAGAAAAGTAGGACCACAAATTCTCGAAGACTAAACCACACTTTTATACATATCAGACTAATTCGTATACATTACTAGCCGATATTTACAAGGTTTACAAAAATATTGATTCTCAAAATTAGTTGTCCTATGACCAACTATTTAGACTCGTTGCAGATCCTTCAAAGTCCACAGGATTCGGGCAAGACGGTGGGTCCTCCACTACACTATCAGGAGGGTAGCTGGATTCTCATCTAGAGTAAGAGCAGCATTAGTCACCTTAGTAGGTCTATCAAAACCCCCAAGGGGACCTATCTTAAGACCGTAGGGAGTGGTGTGGAATCAGGCTCTAAATCGATTGGGTATTGCCTATTGTGGGACTTCTTCAACCTAGACTATGGTCACAACCAACTCGTAAGTCCAATCACTTCTGGGATAAAGGAAAATAGAGACCTACTCAGTCACTCTCATGGGATGACCATGACGTCCAAGGGTCATCCAAGGGAAGTCACCATCTATGAACCTGAAAATGTTATCCTACAACGAGGTAAGAGGACTTCTCAGCGATTTCTACCCCTAAAACCCGACTAGGAAGCAAATACGCCATAAGGGATGCCTAAGCACAACACGGGTTAGAGGACTTACATTGACCTCAATTTCCTTCCTGCAAGTCAGTTCAATTCAAAATTACTGACAATCACATCATCCAATCAAACAGATCGAACCACCAATCAATCGACTTAGTGGATTACAAGTCATCACGACCTTCTCATGGTCAGCTCATTCCATATTATCTATGAGTCCAATTAAAATCCAAGATTGCTCATTCTATGTGATATATAGATAGTAGCTTGCCCCAAAGGCTAATAAATAGTACACCGTTCATTCTCTAAGATGATATACGAGTTATCAAGTTAATATAGTATAATGTTCCTTCTCCAGATGACATATAGAGCCATCGAGTTATTATAGTATAACGTTCTTTCTCCAAGATGACATATAAAGCTATCGAGCTGTTATAGCATACTGTTCTTTCTCCAAGGTGACATATAAAGTCATCGAGTTATTCTTTCTCCAAGATGACATATAGAGCCATCGAGCTATTATAGCATATCGTTCTTTCTCCAAGATGACATATAGAGTCATCGGGTCAATATAGTATAACGTTTTTTCTCCAAGATGACATATAGAGCTATTGAGCCGTTATAGCATACCATTTTTTTCTCCAATATGACATATAGAGTCATTGAACCAATATAGTATAACGTTTTTTCTCCAAGATGACATATAAAGCCATCGAGCCATTATAGTATACTATTCTGATTGTACAACCAATTTACCATTTTTATTATATCTGATAAAAATACACATGTGTTGGTACACGATCAACTTTAGCCAAAATACAAAGTTTTCACTTTTGAATCTATCACTATTTTCAGCAATTCCAAAATAGATTTTTGGCGTTGTATAATTAATTAATTTAGGAATAAAATCCTAAAATCACAATCATGCAAAATCAGCACAAATTAATGCTCAATTAAATAAACAGATTGCACTACAATAATTAGCATAAAATTCCAATTACCGGCTATTTTTGGTCTAATTTTCGGAAAATAAATGTATAAATAAATAATTAATTAATTACAAATAATAATAAATAAATGCCAATAAATCCAACTTAGGCCTATAATGCTTAATTGGACGTCGAAATGGACCCGGAAAATTTCTGAGTCACTCTAGATAAATACTAGAGCTCGCCTATGCCCTAATTACACTAACTATCCACCTAACATGCATCGACAAATAATTAAATTAACTAATCTAATCTAATATAATCTATCCACATAAACAACGCTTAATTTAATCTAATCAATCCTTAAACATAATTAACTTACTAAGCGAGGATTAATGAGTTAAACTCACTTGTTTGGCGGTCCGATCGGTGCAAATTGACGGGGATGCGATGGGGAACAATCTTCTCCAAAGCGGGCCTAGCTTTCGGGGTCGGGAATGGGCCAAAACGGGCTTGCCAAGCTCACAAACCCTTGCTGGAAATAGCCTTTGAAATTGGGCCCAAAGAGCTGCAACGGGGCTGGTTCGGGCACAGCTCGGGCTGGATTGGGTTGCTGAATGGGCCTCGAACGTGGGCCCAACAATTGAATCTATGATGCTCGATTTCATCTAAAATTGCGCATATATGCAACAAGATATGGTGAAGGAAATAGAAAATGTACGAAACAATAATAAAAGTAGACTTTTTAAAGGCTCCTAGAAAGCAATCATACATTCAATTTTTGTTTCAACGAAAATATTTAAAGAAACAAAGTGGCATATATAGATATATGCATATATTATAGGTTATAGATGCATCTGCACTACATATATAGCGTCTCCCCCCCCCCCCCCCCTCTCTCTCAAATCACCAATGTCAATCGATTTGGATTCAAATAATGATTATACATTATCTCTACAATTATAGAAAAAACATGCATCGTTTTTTTTGGTTTTGGTTTTTGCTTGATTTTGGAGGAGGCACATAATCTATGTAAGTTTGTTTTTATTGTGTGCAATAAAATGTTTAATGAAAATTAAATTCTCCCCATTATGTTACTATGACCGAGCAATAATGTTCAGAATCTCATGACAATAATATTCAAAATCTGATTTGGCCTCTACGTCAATCCACCAACACTTTCATAAACTCTCCAAGTCCCTCAAAATCCATTGATGGTCAGGAGTATTAATGTGTAAATTATATGCTGTTAAATATGTCTCAAGTTTGAGCCCAAAAAAGAAAGTTTCATAGTCCAAATAGGTTTCTTGTTTTAGATAGGTTTTCTAATTGAATGGTCTTCCTAATTGGAGAAGGTTTCTAAAAAGAGGTTTCCTACTTAGGATTTGATTCTTGCCTAAATATAGGAAGTTGAGACAGAAATAGTCTTAACCTTTTCAGAGCCACCTTTTATAATCCTTGACTTTTATGATGGATTTTGCTTTTCCTCTCCTCGTGGTTTTTCCGCAAGGATTTCACATAAAATTTGGTGTTCTTTTATTCTTCTCAATTTCAATTTTGTTATAGTTTCTGCATCTACCATAACACATGCATTATGAGATATTTCTATTTATGTTTCTATATGTATCTTTACCGTAATTAGTCACCTTTATAAATATATATCGCACAAACCTGATTAGGGTTGGGCCATTATAAATACTTTTGTCTTATTTTCTCTCTTACTCTAAACATCAACAGGGACATGCGGCGGAGGAGGTTGATCACATTAGCCAATTGCCTGATGCCATAATCAACCGTATCTTCTCCTTCTTGCCCTTCAAAGACGTGGTGAAGACTAGCGTGCTGTCCGAGCAATGGCGTTTCGCTTGGACCTCCACTCCATACATCGATCTCTCCTTCCCGTCAGAAGGTGTCGTTCCTTCGATCAGCAGAGCACTAAGCACAGTTACTAAGATAGAGAAGTTCCATCTCGATGCTATTGGGTCTGAATTATACATCACCATTGAACTCGATCGGTGGTTTTGCTTTGCCATGGTGCGTAAAGTGGAAGACGTTTCGTTGGTCTTTAGACACTGCTGTCGCGACGTACCTCGAATCTTGTATGATTGCGCATGACTAGTGAGCCTGAAAGTATCTAGATGTCGTTTTTCAAGGGAAATTACCATCCACTGGTTTTCACTTAAGAAATTGTGCCTTCGTGACGATTTCTTGGATATCGATGGGATTATGAAAATCTTGAGCGGGTGCCCTGTTCTTGAATCTCTTATGTTGTGTTCGATGTTTATCATCACTTGCGACCTCCGGATTGAATTAAGATCTCTAAAGAGAGTTGGTGATTGAAGCCTTTAAATTTTTGTCCCTCGATATTTCATAACAGAATCTCCTTTCACTGCGTTTGTGGGGCGTACTTGTCCTCGAAGGCTTTAGACTAAATGGAGCATCTTCATTAGCAGCGGCAGAGTTGAACTCTAATATGCCAGCTGCTTTTCTTGGCTACTTTTCTGACCAATTGAAGTTCCCTCTTGAGCGGCTACAAATCACAGTCGGAAGCTGCTTCCTTGAGGTGCCGAGTCTTTCTTCCTTTTCCATAAGTATGGCTAATAGAGAATTCCCTATTAAAAGATATCATCAGACATATTTTTTGCTATTTCGTTATTTTCTGGGATAGCTAGTACCCTTGTTAGATGAAGATAATTATTTTCGTTATTAGTTAGATTACTTCCTTTTCTTTACATAACGTTCGGCCATAAATACCCGTAATTGCGACATAAGAAATTCAGTTTCTTAATAAAGATGTAGCCTCGAGTATTTTCTATCTCCCTCTCTTGAAAGCAAAGGCTGCTGCTGGATGTTCCGTCCTTCTTGTCCATGTAAGCTGGTGCCCATCCGTTTCGCTCTTAAAGCTTTGTATCAGAAGGCAAAAATAAATTCCCAAGACAGAGCCATAGGGTTTTATGTATTTTCAGTTTGCTCAGCTAAGTAACACCAAATCAATCAAGTTCTTAGTATTTGTTGCAGTAAGCGAGGTGATTCCTCAGTTGTGGAAAATGATTTTCCTGTTAAATCAGACTCATATAGACCTCGCTGAGTCAGGAGTCACAATATTTGAGAGGAAATTTCGTATTAACGCTTTTATCATTGGTAGAAATGGAAAATAAAGCAATGGTCATATCGTGTTTTGCTAGTTGGTTCACAATTCAAGTTGTTTTCGGGTTCTATCAGCTCGGGAGGTAATGGGAATTTCTTACCTATCATCGAGATGGCGTAATATCATAGTGAACACTACCTTTTGTAAAAGCGACCTTCCCAGGATGGCATACTTGCTGCAGAGTTCTCCACTCCTGGAAAGGCCAGCCATATGCAATCCAAATTCTAATAACGTCACGGTGTTAATCTATCTTTGGTTTTATACACAGTTATATGTATGCTTTTGCAGTCGGCCTCATATCATCTACTTTCGGGCTTTTACTATAAAGCTGCTGAAGAACAATCGAGTCTCTTGTTGTCATTTATGTTTTACACATGTTTGCATTCACTTAACATAAACGAATTGGTGTGTGAAAAAGCTGGGATGCTTAGGAGCTACATGGAAAAAGTTGATTATTATTGAGTAAAGGATGTGATCATTGATTCATACGGATCCCTTAGAACTTATGATTTGTAATAGCAGATCGGACAATCTTGCTCGCTTTACATTCTTTTTTTTTTTTCCTTTTTTTTATTTTGTACTTAATGTCACTGATACTTTATTGCTTCTACTACTCAGCTCTGAAAAGCTACTGTTGATGGGTGATTTCAGTTAGAGAACAAGGATTTTTCGGAACTCTGCAACTTCGATGAAAAGCAATTTTGGCGGTCACTGAAGAAGTTCTATCGTGCGGCAAATCATCCTAAAAGAGTTGAAATTGTTGGGTTCGAATTGGATAATGAAAAATCAAAACTTTTGCTTGCCCTAAATATATTGGGAAAAGGAAAAAGACACCTTCTTACTTACCTCACAAGGTGATCTTGAACACCTTCGCTCAAGTTCTCACGTAATGAAAGATCAATTGTTTATGTCAAAAACAAAGTTGATCTACAATTGCAACAGTGTTTCTATTTACGAAGATTGCCGTTTAGGTTAGCTATTATAGCCCTACTCAATTGTGCACCATGTCAAAGTTATTTGTCCTTTTACCAAAAAGATTGTAGTGACAGAATCACTACACCGTTCACTTGCGTCTCGTGTGATTTCGATTTTACTTTCATCCTTTACTACTTGTGCTTCGATTGGTGCATCTTTTGGCATTGTTCCACAACAAATTGGTATCGGAGCGAAGGAATTTCGGTCTTTTTATTCAAGATGGCATCTATCAACTTCAAAGTGGCACCCTTCGAAAGCCAAAACAATTTTGGGTTAGGGAGGATCAAGATGAAGGCGTTGCTGCGCCGAGAAGGTTCGATTAGAGTCTTGGATGGAAAGTACCTTGACGACATGACTACTGCTGAGATCGAGGAGATAAAAGAGAGGGCGCATAGCACCATCCAATCGTTGCTGGCCGACAAGGTGCTTTGCGAAGTTGCTGATGAAGAAACAACTTCGGGATTGTGGAATAAGCTTGAGAGCCTCTACATGAAGAAATCTCTTACGACAAGATTATTCTTGTATCTACGTCTTTACATGCTAAAGATGCAAGAAGGTACTCCTATCCAAGAACATCTAGATGAATTTAATAAGATCGTTATGGATATAAAAAATCTAGATTTGAAGTTAGATGATGAAGATCAAGCCCTCATTGTGTTATATGTTCACTGCCGACCTCGTATGAGAATTTTGTGAATTCTATGCTATATGGAAGGGAATCCATAACTCTTGAGGATGTGAAAGTCTCGTTGAATTCCGTGGAGATGTGTACAAAATTGAATGCGAGTAGTGGTTGTGATAAAGTCAATGGCTTAGTTGTTGGGGGAAAGGTCGAATCATCGTGATAGATGCAGTAATAGTAAAGGGTGTTCGAAGTCTAGATCGGTCAAAACTCAAGTGTCAGTCGTCCCATGTGAAATCATTTGTACTTAATAGTGTGGTAAACTTGTGTAGGACACCAAATTTGCACATAACTTAGCCATGTCTTCCTCAAACACTTGAACCAAGCCCATGGGTTTCATTTTCGACCATATGATCCGCTATCAATTTGCTTATAATACAAATATATAGGGAGTAATGATCGCTCGTAGTTAAGCTAGAAGACAGGTGCATTAATATTTATACAACTTATTCATTGCTTCTCCCGATCTATTCCCCATTATAATGGCACACCACCCGCAAAATGCATCTCAATCGCCCGTCTATTTCATGTGAAGTTCTGCGATAGTCTCACCGGAGAATTCGTTCAAACTTAATTACTTCGAGAGAACTCTCAAGTCTGCCCCATAATACATATGCTCTTTAGAAGATATCGTGACTGACCTTGACACTTCTCAGGGCATATAACTTACGTTCATAGCCGGTGTTTACTGCTAACTATTTGTGATATTTCAGATTACTATCGTTTCACCTGCAAGCAAAACCATTTCATTAAAACACTTCCACAGGCTCTCTCTCTCTCTCTCTCTCTCTCTCTCTCTCTCTCTCTCTCACTCACTCAAACACCCACAGATCTAGAATGGCGCATAGACTCTTTGATCGTACGAGCAAGAGAGAGATAATGGAGGGTTGATACGTTTGAATAAGAAGAAGAAGACAACAGTCGCCCTTTCTGGTTTTGTCAAACGCGACGGCTAGAGAAGCGTCCGCGACGACTTCCTCTTGGTTTCATGGTCCTTTCATCGGTCGCTTGTGCAATCGGGCAGCGTGGCGCACCTGATCGTTGCCTTCCTTACTTTTGCATTTTGTCGTCGTCGTTATTGTAATGGACTTTTCCAGGGCAGGGACGATGGATGTGCGATGTGCGATCCGCACGTCGTCCGAGAAAGTGTTCCTACGATCCAGAAATCAATCTCCGAGAATTATGTGGGAGTGTATTCTCCGAATTTTCCCGCCGGAGTTGGTAGCTCTCTTTGCGTTCAGATTGGACAGGTTGGATATAACTCATCCTTAGTGATTTACAGCAAAAATTAGTGATAAAGCGTGACAGTATTTATAATTTAGTTGATGCAATTAAAAAATTTAGGACTAACTTGATATAAATGTAATATATATATATATTTGGTAATTTCCTATCGAAATATGATCCTTGCAAGCAAAATGGAAGCATGAGGCAATCACGAATTCACGATGATAGTTTTTGGTATGCCCATATTAATTTTCATGTTTTTAAATTATTGCATCAAATTTGAATCAAAAAGTCTAAAGTGGTTGTTGGAAAATATAGGTCAAATGGAAAGATGAAATATTCGACGGCACGTGTGCATATAGTCATGTTCATGTTCATGTATGTATTTATGTGAGTGATTCCTAGAAAGATTCGACGTGTGTCTTGTGCTGTGTTCACATCGAGTGCCGAAAACATCAAATTAGCATCTGATCAGTTTATTCAATACTTGATGTACATGCGCTTATCCGTAGCGGGGGTACGGCATCGGATGACCGTTTAACACTTACTTTCCAAGATTTTGTCGAGTGGAGACTTCGGTGCCTAGAAACATGCGGACTGGACGATCCAAGTCAATACACTGTTGTCGTTTCTCCTAACTTTTTTGTTTTTGGTCAGTCTCGTTTCTCCTAAGTCCTAAGTTACTGCCATCTTTTGGTTGAGCGGGGGCCCGCCTGATGTGACGGTGATCGTGGAAAAGAGAGAATCCATGCACCCTATATGTGTTTCACGTAATTTCCACTAATTGGACAAGTTTTGCAAGCTATGCTATTGGTATTTATACAGCAACCCCCTCATGCAGTTATGCTCCTTGATTTACAAAGCAAATCATTCCCCGCTCAGAATCGCCCAAACCAGTCTCCGGCGAGAAATCCCCCCGGCCCAAAGCAGGACGATATGGCCAGCCACGTTGGAGATATGTCTCCCTCAGCCCCACGGCAAGCTGGAACTGCACCGATCGGCAGTCCTCCTGAAAAAAGGTGGAAGTACGCGGAGAAAGATCCTAAGAAAAACTGCTGGAAGTGCCGCGAGTGCAAGAAACCTTTTGACAGTCCGCATGCTGTCAATGCGCACCAGCACGTCCATATTAGACAGAGGAAGGAGATTCACAAGAATTTGGACCTGAACAAAGCTCCAGTGGATGATGGGAATGGGAATGGCAATGAAGAGGGTGCTTAAGTGTAGGGCGGGAACCCCTCCAGCCATGAAGGAAGCGACTTCTTCATTTCCATATGGTGAATAATAAATGTCGTGTCTTCTGTTGTTCTTGTTGAGTCTTTGTGTGTGAACTTGCTTTTCATGGCTTTCTAAAATACATAAATGAGAGTCTTTGTATTCTCAATATAATGATTTGTGTAATAGGTCAATAATGAGTCTTTGTGTGGAGTCGGTCAATAATGATTTATGGTGTTGCTAGCGCCATAGATGCGCTCTATATTGAGAGTCTTTGTACGCTCCTTTCGATATGTTATGTGTCGATGTTCTGGATATACTTTCAGCGAATTTCGTGAAGCAATGAATATTACTCGTATTTTCGACCCAAAAAAATAGAAAAAAAGAATGGAATATTGTGTTGGTCAAGAAAAATGGAGATGAATGTTCTGATTAAAAATGTTGTACGATTAAGTAATATGAAAACGTATGAACCGAAAATTAGAAGTGAATGCATCATGAAGTTGGAACAAGTGCCGTATTCCCTCTAACCTAAATCTCATTTTCTTTCCTCTGTGCTCTTTGGATACGACTTCTGTAATTCTTCATGTTCATTAAAATATAAATACATAAATCATTATTGATCGAGTCCACAAGACTTGATTTAAAGAAGGCTTTAACAACAGTTTTTAGGACACTCACTTGAGAGGGACCACATGTTCAATTTTCTCCGGACGTGTGAATGTAACGCAGTTTCCTCATTTCCGATATCGTGAGAGATGATGACTTGCCTAACCTGTTTATTAGACCCAGCAGCCTTGAGAAACCATCGCATGAAAACATATGGAGCAGGCAGTGACGTGTCGAACTGCAACGAGTTAAGCATCAAACTTTCGTGGAAAAGAGCTGGCCCATCTTGTAGATTTTCTAGGATTGTTAAATTTCCTTAATTTTAAAAAGAAGAATTTCAGTTACAGTTGGTACTAGAATCAAGTCTCGGAGACTTCCTCATACTTGCATGCCAATAGCATGGCCCACTTCATTCTCACTGAAGACTGCTGAGCTAAGAATCTGTCTATGAGATTGACTGTGAGGAACAAATTGTCGTGCATGAAATTGAATTTGTCACGCACCCGTTCCAGATTTTTGATCAAATGCAAAAATTGTCAGTAGAGGAGCTACCTCCGGAGCAATACCGACGCCGAGCTTCCAGGAAAGCTCCGCGAGCGCACGGACAGTGTTGAGCGTCACGGCGCCCGAGCTGACGTGCTGGCTGTCGGGATCGGGCACGGCGATGGCGATGGCGGCGGTGGCGGCGGCGGCGATCCAGCCCATGCGCTTGGGCCGGCCGAGCTGCCACTCGTAGAGCCGGGCCTGCTCGGGGCTGGTGGCGGTCAACACGACGGTGTCCCAAGTCGGGATCCTGGCCGGGGCCTGACGGAGAGCCGCAAGTGGTATCACGACTTCGGGAGCACAGCGGCCAGATCGGCCTTCCGTCGGGGCCGGCCGCCGCGCGCCGCCTTCCCTCTCTTGCTGGCTCCATTTCCGTGCGCCACCAGGGGAATTTTCTCGAGAAAGCGCGTGGGAAAATCGCCGAGAATTCCGCCGAGTTGCTGATCACTGAGAGTAAAGCAAGAAGGAGAACGAATAGGAGAAGGAGGCGGTCAAAAATGGAGACGTCAAGACGCGTCAGCCAAGTCGTCACGATGATCCGTCGGTGGCGACGACAGGTGTGCGGCGAGTATTGGGTGGGGCCCAAGTTACCGCCAGATCCAACGGTTGTGCTGGTGGCAAGTGCCGGCTAAAACATCGCACGCTGATCCTGCCAGCCGTGTCCGACGGGGTTAGAATTTTCACCTGAATAGGCGAATATGCGAAAATTAAAAATAATCGATTTTAATAATGTAAAAGATCAAGGAAATGAGAACGGGACGGCGCCGTCGCTCCTAAACCGTGCTGCCTCCACCACAAATTTTCTCGAGGAAACCGAATTCCTCCAGATAAGTGTGGATCCCATTGGTGGGTCCCACCACGTGGAATTCAATGAATAAACGATAAATGAAATAAATAAAAAAAAAATAGAAAAAAGGTAGTTATTAGAAATATCATCAACATGAAATATCTTTACATAGAATTTAGAGAGAATGGTTTAAATATTTTTTTTATAAGACAAAATAAATGTTGGATTTCTATTAACAACACCTCTATGATTAAACATTTTTCACACTTGCAATCTTGAATGAAAATATTCGTCAATGAACAAAATGAATACAATTATTAAAATAAAGAGTTGAATGCCTAATTTACATAACTTAAAGCCATCGCGGACCAAGTTATGCAAAGTTAACTCAATAATCAAAATCAAGTTCATCTTGTGACTAACTAAAAATGAATTTTATATTAAAAATTTAAGTATAAGGATCAATGCTCTTTTCTTTTGTACAACCTCACTTTTTTACCGTGCTAGCCAACTTTCAAATTTTCCACTTATTCGGTATTTTTTTTTAAATCTCATTAAATTAAGTTAAATTGCATGTGTGGGTTGCTATTTGGCTTTTATTATATTTATAATTAGTGAAAGTATTTTCGCAAGTACTTCGCAAAAGAATGGAATTTATATTTAAGTAGTTATGCAATGTATTAATGGCTTAAGTAGGAATTTTCATCTTCTTTATGGAAAAAATAATCATTATTCAATACATGAGAATTTTCTATCATAATTTATTTTCCAAATTTTTTTTGTTGGTTGCAATACCCATTGAATGGGAATCTGTGGTCCACAAGGCACCGGTATTCTCAGAGAATAACAATGCCGTTCTCCTAGCAAGACCCTAAATTGTGTATGGTGCAACAAAGTAAATAAGAGATTAATAGATATAAAAAAATTGCACATAACAATTATAGTGGTTCGGCTTAGCTTAGGATGAGCCTACATCCACTCTCCTTGATTTAATAGCCCATTGATAGGATTTCACTAGTGAATCCATCAGAGGTTACAGTAATCGGGTACTCTTGACTCGAGTAAACACGACCGAATCTTCTGATTTCACACTTCAACAATAATCCCTAAGTAACTATAAATTTTAATCTCATAGAGATGAGTATGTAAGGACGAAGCTCTCTTGAACTTTGGAAGTTTCGGACTTCGATTCTCTTGTTTTTCTTTAGCATCACGATCTCCTTTAATACTTCTCATTTTCTAAACCGACCGTTAGATATAAATTCTGAGGATTATTTATCCAATCAACTCGCTGAACTTGAATGAATCCGGAGATCTAATTGCTCTAAGATGCTAAGAATAGAGTCTCCCTTGATTTTTTTTGCCCATGCAATAGAGATTAGGTTTCCATAAGTCGAGTTATTCGCTTAGAAAGTGCGTCTTGTCTCAAACTAATTGTTGCAAGAACTACGATCATTCAACAGGGAAAGATTGCATGGATAACCATCCTTCTTGGACAATCAATAAGTAGATAGAAATCCAAACCAAATTCCTAGCAGTCGTGTTTCATGTAATTCGAGCATATTGCGAAAATTTGAGATCTTCTCATATCGATTGACGATGAAGTGCATTATCTTGATAATCATCGTACAATACATACAGTTATCCTTGATTATCAAGATGTAACACAATCATGAACATGAAGAACTAGGATCTCTTATAAGTTTTTGAATCTGATGAATATGGTCCACATATATTCGCTCCAAGAATAACACCTGTCGATCAAATCCCGTCTCTTAATGAAATCTATGTCATTAGCGATTGGGACGGTACAGATCTGTACTGTACATAACTTCTTTCTAGCTAACTCCTTTCATTGCGAGGTTCGTGTCATTGAGTACTCCACCGTTCGCACTCTAAATGATGATGACTCGAGCGAATGTATACAGGTAGTTATTTAACCTAGGTACTCAACAGACCCCCCAAGAAAAGGGTACTCAATAAGGTTGCATCATATGTCGATCGCTCTGCTATGATTGGAAGCCCTTTACTTGTATCGAAGAGATTATTACGAGGGTACTGAAATCTGAACCTATTAACATAGGTAATCTATCCGATCTCTATAAAACCTAAGAATGTTGGGTTAGGAGAAAAAAATCAGATAAAGCTATTCAATGTGGAAATCCTATTCAGCAACGTCAACCCCACAAAGTGCACTCAACAAATGACAAGCTACTATCCCTGTCACATGTGCTGTTTCTCATGCCTCCCTAGTTCACTTTCCATGTTCCGGGATGAGGAATCCACCGGAGAGAATGCTTTCTTTTCCCTCCTCCTAATTCAATCTGTTTCTTTTAAGTGAAGACAGATGCCGAAGGAAACAAATTATGTTGGCGTGCAACATCCGGTAAAGGATAAAACATCGAGATCACGATTTCTACAAGGCCGAAGTACCAGTTGAACATGATTTCCAGTCCTGCCTTTAGGCCACACAGGGTACTGAATTGGCTTTGCGACTGTGGCACCGAGAGCTCAATCTTCCCGCCAGTTCTTTCCACATTTCTCGTTCAAGCACCAATAGAATGTTGTCATCGGCTCATCGGCAGAACGGATCTGAGCTTGATGGTAGATAGCCTTTCCATAGCCGCAGTGCGGGCATGTCACTGCAAATGGAACACGGAGTCAACAAACCCGCCACTCCATACACAAATATGCCCCATGATCAAACAAATGTTGATGTATATCAGACAAAGAAGAACAAGTGACGACGTAGTTACGATCGTGCTCAAGGCCAACTTAAACAGTGACATGACAGCTCCGCTGGCTATACTATGACACCTATAGCTTTTAGAATTATACAATGCCAAGAATCTCGACTCTCAGGTCAACCAAATATGAAGCATAACATCTGATTTCTCTAACAACATCTCTCAAGGTTTAAAAATAAAGTACCTAAATATATCAGGACACCAACTCCAAAGACAATCAGCAAACTAGACAACAGCAGTACGTGCTTTTCTTCATCTCAACAAAGATTAAAACATGGATTTGCACAGTGGAACCCAGTTTCTCAATGTCTTTTTCTTATTGCTATTTCTACTCTTTGGTTGTCCACGTACAATCATTGGCAGTTGGAACACAGGGAGATCGTACAAGGATAACAGACTACAGATTTGTCTTGGTAGCCTTATTGCTTCATCACCACAATCAAAGGAGAGAAAGGCTGCTGCCCTTTCTTTCTTACTTACCTAGCTTCTGAGCTGCTTTAAGAAAAAGAACTCTTCATAAGATTCAAGAAAATACTCTCTTCATCAGCCGTGAATCTTTAGTGACCTTATAGGCTTAATTTATCTCCTATCCATTAGCTTATTCAAGCGAAGACAGGTGCAGAAAGAACTCGGGAAATGAAATGGAAAGAAAGACAGTCTGCCATCGGTTTGGGGTCCATTTCTCCTACCTTCTTCCGAGAAGACGGGTTCCATCTTCTTCCTTACCAGATGTTACTTCCTCTTTATCTTAACCTGCAGAGACGACCAAAGCCGTGGTCATAGAAAAGTCATGCCAAAGATGCGTTCAAGGGCCAAGCAACAACAGGATCAAAGCAAATTCCTACCTTGCTCTCGACATTACAAACATAGGGACAAGTTGGGCAGAAAAATCTGGCTGGCCGGTCCCTATGAGGCAATTCGTACTGCAACGAGTTTCCACAAGTCGGGCAAAACCCATTTGCTATCCCCTCTGCGTAATGCACTTCACCTTAAGAACAGTGGAGGATTAAAAAAAAAAAAAAAAAACTGAGTCCTGCATCGACGTGCGCCAAGGTCACACAACAATGAAATTAACACATCCCCCTTCAAAGTTCAGGGAAGAACATCTAATTCAAGACAGCGAAGCCCTGTTGGAACAGCAAATCTGCGACTGATTGCCGGTCTAGTATTCACTGAAATACGAAGAGCATTGTATGTAATACTAAATCGATCATGAGCAGAAAAAACAAATCATCAAAATATGAGTAAATGGGAATGCAATCAAGTTTCTGCAGCTACTCAACCTGCACTTTGAAGATTGAAACAAGACATCTACGAGGCGATGTACAAACGAGCTTGGCTTCTAACAAATGCGCAAATTCTTCAGTATACATACAACATCAATCCTACACATCACACACATCACCACCACTGCAAGCTCATGCCATCTAACATCAATCAAGCTTCAAAATTCTTTTGCTTCAATCGACATCCCACGTCTAACGAGCAGGAAAAATATAGATGGTTGCCGGAGAACGGAGAAATCAACGGAGCAACCCCGGTGATATGAATCGAAATTGAAATAGAGAAGCCCTCGAAGCTGCTCGATTCGGCTTTACATGTGGACGGCGGCGGCAGCAGTGTTCCGGAGCTCCTCCCACTGTTGAGTCGGAGACGACGGTGCCGCGGCGTCTTTGTACGGCGGAACGGATTCAATCCGTGCGAAGGAGGAATACAAAGATACGAGGCTTCATGCACGTATGATGACGGCAAAGCAGTCGCCGTTAGCTGTGACGGAGCGATGCAGGAGATCACGGCAGCGCCGCCGCAGATGGTGGTGAGTGAAGGAGAGGCTTGGGGGCTCCTTTCAATGGCTGGTGGTTTTCCTGTAAATGAGTTTTATATTATATGGTTTTCTCGCACTTTTTTTTTTTTTTTTTTTCCGGTAAGACTAATTTATTTTTCCTAAAAGATTAATGAAAACTAATTTATGAAACTTACATACTTGATGGTATTCCAAGTTCTTATTAATATTGGTTATTTTAATTTTTAAAATGATAATTATTTTTAATAAGAAAGTTTAGTTAGATCATTATGGCTCGATTGATTATTTTGAAAAATTAAGCTGACGAAGCTTAATTATGAAAGATTAAGCTTTTCATAACTGAATTTTTTAAATATTATTAGAACGGGCACCAATCAATAAAGAAGAAAATTAATTCTTTTATGTTCAATATCCTCATTATTCTTTTACATAAAATTGCGTTAATTAATTCTATTCCGTCAAAGTGAACAGAATAAAATTCCTCTCAAGTGTTTTTGTTAGATTGTAAATCAACAAAGTTTGACGCCTTACTAAAATATTAACCTTTTCTACATTTTTTATAAAAAAAATTGCATTTATTTTTAGTATTAAAGTCCTCCCATTTATGCTGATTTTTCATAATCTATTCGATACAAAAACTAGAATGATTAATGTATATTTGGAGTTAATAACAATTAAAATGAATGAAATTGAAATTGTATTCAATCGATATACTCAAATAAAAAGAGATTGTTGCATCGATAACAAAAAAAAATAAAAAATGAATCAAGACAAAGTTGATGAACTAATTTGGTTAAAAAAAGTCACTGTTTTCAATATATATATATTAGGTTAGACTTTCTCAATAATTTAATTCTTTGTTTCGTAGACTTTCTTTAACAGTCTAATTTTCTTTGATACTTTAGTTTGACAAAATGAACTCATGTAATAGGAAAAAAGGAGTGCTATGAAAAAGTGGTTTTTGCATATAAAAATTTAAAAAAAGGATAAGGGCATTATCTTTATATTTGGACAAAATAAAAAATGAATATAATATTGTTTCGCCAAAAATGGGATTTCACCCGGGAAGTGAAATATCCTTTACCAAAAATTGGATTTTTTTTTTTATTTTAAGGAAAAACGATTTTGGGTTGATCTTGCCCAAGAAGGAACTTGGCTTGAGACTGAATTAAATAAAACGCAAATGCTAGAAATTAAAGTGCGAATATATAAGTGGAGAAAATATTTAGTACTTAGCAATCACCGAATAGGTGATGAGCGTGACCTTAAGTGGCTCCATCGAAAGGATGACATGTGTCCTTTGACTTAGACTAGCTGGAAATTTAGAAAGACTAAAATCAAAGGTTTTCTTTTTCTCTCTTCTCTTGTAGACAAAGGAAAGGACTGAGAACAATAAACGTTTGAACTCCGGCTTAAAAAAACTCTCTCCTCTTTATAATTTTTAAGGGCTTTTTAAGTTCTCTTTTAGAGAAAAACAACCCCGACACATCTTCTCTTTCTTTCTCCGACGTCCCACTGCCTCTACCTCTCCACAAAGCTCTGCCAGTCACAATTGTTGCTCAAATCTGCCTTTGGCACGTCGCTTCCTTTAATAGCCTTGCCAATCATAATCCATGGTTCCCAAGCCCTCTCCGCCTCCACCTCCAATTGTTTCTGACATGGCGATTGAGCACAAGGTTTCGCGTTGGTCTCTTGGGGAACCCTAACGACGTCTACTGTGTCCGCACCATCTCTCTTAACCTCAGCAACTTTTGGGCCTCCGCTTGATTGAGTACCTTCCATGAGCTCGTCATCATGCCTAGCCCCCATCCATGATCTTGTCCACTTTAATTCTCTCAATCATGTAGTAAGGTTCGTCTCGATGTGTCTTTGATATAGGTTTCAGTTTGATTCTTCTAGAATAGTATCCATTGATGCTGAAAAGGTGTGTGGACTCTTATTTTATTGTGTTTGTATCATGATTCGAGCTGATTTTGCATTTTCATGATCTTGGTTTTGTATGTTCTCACTGTCTTATTGACTGCAAAGTAAAGGGTACTATGAAGGAGTTCATTTGCTCATGGCCCTCTGTAAAGTTTTCCAAAGTTATTGCAAGAATAACGACATCGATATTCATGGAGCTCCATTCGTAGCTACGATTTCTTCAAGAGCCCCTGCTGGTTGCTAGTTGAGCGATATAATCTATTATTGCTTTTTTTATTTCATAGGTTTATGCTTGATTTTGGAGGAGGCATATAATCTATTTAAGATTGTTTGTTTTAATTGTGTGCTCTCATACTAACTACTTTTGAGTTAAAAGTTTAGATTAAATATATAATTCTTCTATCTCTCTGTACTGCAAAGGAAATTAAAAGTTTCATATTTCGGCCCAAGAATTTCGATCAGATACCTGCCTACTATAAGACAAAAAGCAAAAGTATATACTTAATAATGGACAAAAAGATAATTTGAAGACAGTCCTTTATTAAGCTTATAACAAGTCACCCCCATCACTTTAACTATCATACCCTTGTCAAAAATTTCTTAAAGATTTCAAATTACTTATAATTTTCTCATACTACCACAAATTGGATTCATTCACTAAAATAACCCAATTTCATGTATCAAATGTTCTTTTCATTTATTTGAAATTTCATGTATCAAATCTTCTTTTCATTTATTTAATGCATGTGCATGCTCGCGTGTATTTTATTGGTTGTTGTGTCAAGTGAGGTCAACAAAAGCATTTAATGTAATTTACAATTTCCCCATTATGTTACCGTGATCAAGCTATAATTTTCAAAATCTCCGGGCAATAACATTTGAAATTGCGAATCTTGTTTGTTTTACGTTCTTTTTTTGGTACTTAATGTCACTGCTACGTTATTGCTTCTACTAATCATCTCTGAAAAGCTACTGTCGATGTGTGTTTTCAGTTCAACAATGAGGATTTTTCGGGGCTTTGCGACTTCGATGAAAAGCAATTTTGGCGGTCTCAGAAGGGAGTTCTTTTGTGTGGTAAATCATCTCAGAAGGGTTGAAATTGTCGGGTTCGAATTGGACATGAAAAATCAAAACTTTTTCTTGCCTTGGCTAAGTTTCTTCTCGAGGAGGTAGTTGGATTGGAGAAGATGATAATCGATGCTGGAATAAGGATGCCGCGCACCGAGGATTACCCATTGACCCTCACGATCTCTGGGATTTCCATGAAGTAACTCAGATACAAGAAGGCTGTCGGAGAGGTTCCAGAAATGCTGAAGTTATGATCAATTATCGTTTCAATGGACTCCCTCATGAGTTATGAAAGCATAAACAAATCACAGATACATTTGCATGCCGAGGTAGGTTTGACTTGGAAATAAAATTACTCGTCTCTTTTTGTGCCACTTTTGACGGTCTGCAAATAAGTTGGGTTTAACAAATGCTTTGATGTTGCTTCATTTTGAGTTCAACTTTCCCTTCTTGGGTAAAGCCGGAGTTCGCATGTGAATGTCATGGGGAGGCCTATATAATCAATAGCTATGATGGTGTGGGTTCATAAGATTATGGATTGAGTCTATTTACATACGCAATATGTAATCAGCCCGAGTGTTTCTATTTATATTACATGACGATTGACCTTGTCATGAAAGGCATGCACAAATCTCTCCATGCCATAAATGAATGCAAAGAAGGAATTCAACTAAAATGCAAAGGAGGAATTCAATTAAATACAGTATTCTTTGGCACATTATAATCTCATAATACTAATTGAGAGGTAAAATCTCCGTCTACTATATATATTTAAGGCTGGAGCTGAGAAAATACTTGCTCTTGTATTCGTCACGTGACACTTCACTTTTCCTCCACGATCGCCACATAGCAAGACATATGACATAATTTTGCCATGTGGCGTGAATCCGATCAAGAAGCTTTTAGCTTATTCATTTATAGTCTCCTCCCGCTTATCTTTGATCTAAATTTCAGATAGTGGATAAAGCAAAAGTGTATTGAATGTGGACATGAATCAAGTCCTGTTTTCTTACTCTTCAGGACTACTGGCCTTAAAAGCATGAAGAAGTTCCGCCCAAGTAAGCTTGACATGCACCGCATCAATACTGCAATAACTTTAAAGGGAGTTGATCTGATTATGAGGGCGAGACATTGTTTCATCGCTTAGATTTGAAAAGTAAGGGAAATAAGCGACAGAATAGAAAGCTTTAATAGACAAAACTTCTCTTACTAATCCCAAAGATGGAGGTAGTTGTTAAAACTCATATTACCAATACCAATTATTTTGCATAACCCAGCATATCTTCTATCCACAGGATCGCTTCTCAACTGTCATTTCTTGGGCACGATATAACAGCAATATCTAAACTATATAATATGTCTACGACCAAAAAAAAGAAAAAAAAAACAAAATCTTATATAATCTGTCAATGCATGTTTCATGACCCCCATAAAATCAAACATAGAGTTGTCCAGCCAAGGCTTTTTTTTAGAAAATTTTTTTCCAACTAGCTAAACATTACTTATCCAATTGGTGTTATAAAGTTCTTTCATTCATGATTTTGTCTAACTTGACAATTAGAAACAAGTTTTAGGAATCGATTGAGCCCTAAAACTTGGGGAAAATTGTCCAAAAAGTCCTAAACCTATTGCATTTTTGCCAATTTAGTTCTAAACATTTTAACTCTGCCAATTGAGTCCTAAACCTTTTTACTTTTTTCTAATTCAGTCCATTCGATCAATTTTGGCTGGAAAATGCTAACGTGGACGTTGGCGGTGCCACGTAGGGGAATGCCGTGGCGTGTGATAATGTTTCATAATTTTTAATATATTTTAATTTTTTTAGAATTTGTATTTGTATTTGTATTTTTTCTGTTTTTTCCCTTTTTATTTTTATTTTTATTTTTATTTTTAATTTTTGGCTTTTCCTTGCCTTTTCGGTGACCGGCCACGGCCCTGTGCCGCCAGGCTAGCCTCGCCCACCACGAGCGAGGCTCGGTCGGGCGAGAAGGAGCACCGGCGAGGGAGCCCTCACCCAGGCGCGGCCCGGCAAGGGTCGCTTGGGCGAGGCCGAGCCTCCCCCAGGCCAAGGTGGCCTTACCGGGCGTCGGTCAAGCAACGGTGATGCCGGGCGAGGCCGTCCTGGCCCCAATGAGGGCCGGCCTCGCTAGATTTGGTGAGGGGAGCCCTCGCCGGGGCTCGCCCTCGCCCTGGTGAGCGTCGGCCTCGCCTAGACTAGATCTGGCGAGGCCGGCTAGGGGCAAGGCTAACGCTTGCTGGGGCGAGGGCAAGCCCCGGCGAGGGCGGCCTCACCCCACGTTGCCGTCGCCTGGCCGACGCCCGACGAGGCCACACGGCACAGGGGAGGCTCGGCCTCGCCCAACCCTTGTCGGGTTGCGCTGGGTGAGGGCTCCCTCACCGTGCTCCTCCTTGCCCGGTCGGGCCTCGCACGCGTGGCTGGTGGCCGGCACCGGAAAAGGCAAGGAAAAAGCCAAAAAGAAAAAAATAAAAAAAAAAAGGAAAAAACATAAAAAATAAAATTAAAAATATTATAAAAATATTATTAAAAATTATCTACGTCGGTGCGGTAGTCCTACGTGGCACCGCGGCGTCCACGTCGGCGTTTTCCGGCCAAAATTGACAGGATGAACTGAATCGGCAAGAAATAAAAATGTTTAAGACTCAATTGGCAAAATTAAAAGGTTTATAATTGAATTGGCAAAAGTGCAATAGGTTTAGGACTTTTTGGACAATTCTCCCTTAAAACTTGTCATGAAAGTGTAATATGTCTTAAAATTTTCAAAAAGTGCAATCAAGTTCTAAAATTTGTTTCAAAAATATAATTGAGTTATAAAACTTTCAAAAACTGCAATCGAGCCCTAAGACTTGTCCAATTGGTGTTATCAAGTAATTCCATTAATGATTTTGTCCAACTTGACAAAAAAAAAAAAAGTTTTAGGACTCGATTGTGCGAATTTGATAAGTTTTAAGATTCAATTGCACTTTTTGAAAGTTTTAAGATTCAATTATACTTTTGTGATGAGTTTTACAATTTGGTTTGACTTTTTAAAAAGTTTTAGGGCTCATTTGGATAAGTTTTAGGAGTTTCAATATACTTCTTAAATTATGTTAGATATTGAAGTCAAGATTAAGAGGGTTTTGGATTTTTATTTTATTTTATGAATCATAATAATCATGAGTTTGACTTATTTTTTCCTTTGTGTTGATTAATCAAATTGTCGTTTTTTGCTAAAAAAAAAAAAAGTGAAATAATTGTTATTTAAACAAATTGGAATTCATTTATCCCCAAACTTCAAATATTATTTGTCACATATACCAAATACCGCTGTTTAAGCCATAAACTCTTTATAGAGCGCAACTTCAATAATGACTTGTTGAAGGTACGATTCTTCCCTTCCAAGTTTCGATTTTTGTCAATCTTATCGGCAACCGTTGCCTTTTCACATAGTTTATTACGATATTCTCTAAGTAAACTGAATTTAATTTCGCTAAAAGGTCTCTTTTAAATCCTATCGGTTCCGTTGCATCTATGATAGCCATTCTTTTGTATCGTTCTTCTTCAAGATAACACCTTTCTAACATCCTCTTCAGACGTTTAGTGCTCTGAAAGTTTCTCAAGGTCAATCCTTGGTATTCTTCACCACACGCAGATATAGTCCTATGGATTTGAGATTTTTCCCTCTTCTTATCTCTCTCGTATTTCAATTTCAAAATTTGAATTTTGTCTCTCTTACATTGCAACATTGCTTTCTTCCCTCATATATGTATATAAGTTCTTGGTGTGAATAACTTGTTTCCATTGATTAATAATTCATATATTTCCTAATAAGATCATTTTGCAAATTCTTTTAAGTTTCAATCTTTTGCAAAATGCAACCATGGAAGAATTCTTTGATGCTCGATTTCATCTAAACTTGCGCATATATGCAACAAGAAAACGTTACTTGCACAACACTGCTTTCTTCCCTCATATATGTATACACGTTTCTTGGTGTGAATAACTTGTTTCCATTGATTAATAATTCATATATTTCCTAATAAGACCATTTTGCAAATTCTTTCAAGTTTTAATCTTTTGCAAAATGCAACCGTGGAAGAAATTTTTTGATGCTCGATTTCATCTAAAATTGCGCATATATGCAACAAGAAAACGTTACTTGCACTAAATGGAAATCAATTAGGATTCTAAATTAGTTATGTTATGGTGAAGGAAATAGAAAATGTATGAAACAATAATAAAAGTAGATTTTTAAAGGCTCCTAGAAAGCAATCATACATTCAATTTTTGTTTCAACGAAAATATTTAAAGAAAAAAAGTGGCATATATAGATATATGCATATATTATAGGTTATAGATGCATCTGCACTACATATATAGCGTCCCCCCCCCCCCTCCTCTCTCTCAAATCACCAATATCAGTCGATTTGGATTCAAATAATGATTATACATTATCTCTACAGTTATAGAAAAAACATGCATCGTTTTTTTGGTTTTGGTTTTGGTTTTTGCTTGATTTTGGAGGAGGCACATAATCTATGTAAGTTTGTTTTGATTGTGTGCAATAAAATGTTTAATGAAAATTAAATTCTCCCCATTATGTTACTATGACCGAGCAATAATGTTCAGAATCTCATGACAATAATATTCAAAATCTGATTTGGCCTCTACGTCAATCCACCGACACTTTCATAAACCCTCCAAGTCCCTCAAAATCCATTGATGGTCAGGAGTATATTAATGTGTAATTTATATGCTGTTAAATATGTCTCAAGTTTGAGCCCAAAAAGGAAAGTTTCATAGCCAAATAGGTTTCTTATTTTAGATAGGTTTTCTAATTGAATGGTTTTCCTAATTGGAGAAGGTTTCTAAAAAGAGGTTTCCTACTTAGGTTTTGATTCTTGTCTATATATAGGAAGTTGAGACAGAAATAGTCTTAATCTTTTCAGAGCCACCTTTTATAATCCTTGATTTTTATAATGGATTTTGCTTCTCCTCTCCCCGTGATTTTTCTGCAAGGATTTCACATAAAATTTGGTGTTCTTTTATTCTTCTCAATTTCAATTTCATTATAGTTTCCACATCTACCATAACACATGTATTATGAGATATTTCTATAATTATGTTTCTATACGTATCTTTACCGTAATTAGTCACCTTCATAAATATATATCATACAAACCTGATTAGGATTGGGCCATTATAAATAATTTTGTCTTATTTTCTCTCTTACTCTAAACATCAACAGGGACATGCGGCGGAGGAGGTTGATAACATTAGCCAATTGCCTGATGCCATAATCAACCACATCTTCTCCTTCTTGCCCTTCAAAGACGTGGTGAAGACTAGCGTGCTGTCCGAGCAATGGCGTTTCGCTTGGACCTCCACTCCATACATCGATCTCTCCTTCCCGTCAGAAGGTGTCGTTCCTTCGATCAGCAGAGCACTAAGCACAGTTACTAAGATAGAGAAGTTCCATCTTGGTGCTACTGGGTTTGAATTATACATCACCATTGGACTCGGTCAGTGGCTTCGCCTGGGTGTGGTGCGCAAAGTGCAAGACATTTCGTTGGTCTTTGGACACTGCTGTCACGACGTACCTCGAATCTTGTATGATTGCGCATGACTAGTGAGCTTGAAAGTATCTAGATGTCGTTTTTTAAGGGAAATTATCCGCTGGCCTTCACTTAAGAAATCGTGCCTTCGTGACGATTTCTTGGATATCGATGGGATTATGAAAATCTTGAGCGGGTGCCCTGTTCTTGAATCTCTTATGTTGTGTTCGATGTTTATCATCACTTGCGACCTCCGGATTGAATTAAGATCTCTAAAGAGAGTTGGTGATTGAAGCCTTTAAATTTTTGTCCCTCGATATTTCATAACAGAATCTCCTTTCACTGCGTTTGTGGGGCGTACTTGTCCTCGAAGGCTTTAGACTAAATGGAGCATCTTCATTAGCAGCGGCAGAGTTGAACTCTAATATGCCAGCTGCTTTTCTTGGCTACTTTTCTGACCAATTGAAGTTCCCTCTTGAGCGGCTACAAATCACAGTCGGAAGCTGCTTCCTTGAGGTGCCGAGTCTTTCTTCCTTTTCCATAAGTATGGCTAATAGAGAATTCCCTATTAAAAGATATCATCAGACATATTTTTTGCTATTTCGTTATTTTCTGGGATAGCTAGTACCCTTGTTAGATGAAGATAATTATTTTCGTTATTAGTTAGATTACTTCCTTTTCTTTACATAACGTTCGGCCATAAATACCCGTAATTGCGACATAAGAAATTCAGTTTCTTAATAAAGATGTAGCCTCGAGTATTTTCTATCTCCCTCTCTCTTGAAAGCAAAGGCTGCTGCTGGATGTTCCGTCCTTCTTGTCCATGTAAGCTGGTGCCCATCCGTTTCGCTCTTAAAGCTTTGTATCAGAAGGCAAAAAATAAATTCCCAAGACAGAGCCATAGGGTTTTATGTATTTTCAGTTTGCTCAGCTAAGTAACACCAAACCAATCAAGTTCTTAGTATTTGTTGCAGTAAGCGAGGTGATTCCTCAGTTGTGGAAAATGATTTTCCTGTTATATCAGACTCATATAGACCTCGCTGACTCAGGAGTCACAATAATTGAGAGGAAATTTCGTATTAACGCTTTTATTATTGGTAGAAATGGAAAATAAAGCAATGGTCATATCTTGTTTTGCTAGTTGGTTCACAATTCAAGTTGTTTTCGGGTTCTATCAGCTCGGGAGGTAATGGGAATTTCTTACCTATCATCGAGATGGCGTAATATCATAGTGAACACTACCTTTTGTAAAAGCGACCTTCCCAGGATGGCATACTTGCTGCAGAGTTCTCCACTCCTGGAAAGGCCAGCCATATGCAATCCAAATTCTAATAACGTCACGGTGTTAATCTATCTTTGGTTTTATACACAGTTATATGTATGCTTTTGCAGTCGGCCTCATATCATCTACTTTCGGGCTTTTACTATAAAGCTGCTGAAGAACAATCGAGTCTCTTGTTGTCATTTATGTTTTACACATGTTTGCATTCACTTAACATAAACCAATTGGTGTGTGAAAAAGCTGGGATGCTTAGGAGCTACATGGAAAAAGTTGATTATTATTGAGTAAAGGATGTGATCGTTGATTCATACGGATCCCTTAGAACTTATGATTTGTAATAGCAGATCGGACAATCTTGCTCGTTTTACATTCTTTTTTTTTTTCCCTTTTTTATTTTGTACTTAATGTCACTGATACTTTATTGCTTCTACTACTCAGCTCTGAAAAGCTACTGTTGATGGGTGATTTCAGTTAGAGAACAAGGATTTTTCGGAACTCTGCAACTTCGATGAAAAGCAATTTTGGCGGTCACTGAAGAAGTTCTATTGTGCGGCAAATCATCCTAAAAGAGTTGAAATTGTTGGGTTTGAATTGGATAATGAAAAATCAAAACTTTTGCTTGCCCTAGCTAAAATGGGAAAAGGAAAAAGATACCTTCTTACTTATCTCACAAGGTGATCTTGAACACCTTCGCTTAAGTTCTCACGTAATGAAAGATCAATTGCTTATGTCAAAAACAAAGTTGATCTACAATTGCAACAGTGTTTCTATTTACGAAGATTGCCGTTTAGGTTAGCTATTATAGCCCTACTCAATTGCGCACCATGTCAAAGTTATTTGTCCTTTTACCAAAAAGATTGTAGTGACAGAATCACTCCACCGTTCACTTGCGTCTTGTGTGATTTCGATTTTACTTTCATCCTTTAATACTCGTGGTTCGATTGGTGCGTCTTTTGGCATTGTTCCGCAACAAATTGGTATCAGAGCGAAGGAATTTCGGTCTTTTTATTCAAGATGGCATCTATCAACTTCAAAGTGGCACCCTTCGAAAGCCAAAACAATTTTGGGTTAGGGAGGATCAAGATGAAGGCGTCACTGCGCCGAGAAGGTTCGATTAGAGTCTTGGATGGAAAGTACCTTGACGACATGACTACTGCTGAGATCGAGGAGATAAAAGAGAAGGCGCATAGCACCATCCGATTGTTGCTGGCCGACAAGGTGCTTTGCGAAGTTGCTGATGAAGAAACAACTTTGGGATTGTGGAATAAGCTTGAGAGCCTCTACATGAAGAAATCTCTTACGACAAGATTATTCTTGTAGCTGCGTCTTTACATGCTAAAGATGCAAGAAGGTACTCCTATCCAAGAACATCTAGATGAATTTAATAAGATCGTTATGGATATAAAAAATCTAGATTTGAAGTCAGATGATGAAGATCAAGCCCTCATTGTGTTATATGTTCACTGCCGAGCTTGTATGAGAATTTTGTGAATTCTATGCTGTATGGAAGGGAATCCATAATTCTTGAGGATGTGAAAGTCTCGTTGAATTCCGCGGAGATGCGTACAAAATTGAATGCGAGTAGTGGTTGTGATAAAGTCAATGGCTTAGTTGTTGGGGAAAGGTCGAATCATCGTGATAGATGCAGTAATAGTAAAGGGTGTTCGAAGTCTAGATCGGTCAAAACTCAAGTGTCAATTGTCCCATGTGAAATCATTTGTACTTAATAGTGTGGTAAACTTGTGTAGTACACCAGATTTGCACGTAACTTAGCCATGTCTTCCTCAAACACTTGAACCAAGCCCATGGGTTTCATTTTCGACCATATGATCCGCTATCAATTTGCTTATAATACAAATATATAGGGAGTAATGATCGCTCGTAGTTAACCTAGAAGACAGGTGCATTAATATTTATATAACTTATTCATTGCTTCTCCCGATCTATTCCCCATTATAATGGCACACCACCCGCAAAATGCATCTCAATCGCCCGTCTATTTCATGTGAAGTTCTGCGATAGTCTCACCGGAGAATTCGTTCAAACTTAATTACTTCGAGAGAACTCTCAAGTCTGCCCCATAATACATATGCTCTTTAGAAGATATCGTGATTGACCTTGACACTTCTCAGGGCATATAACTTACGTTCATAGCCGGTGTTTACTGCTAACTATTTGTGATATTTCAGATTACTATCGTTTCACCTGCAGGCAAAACCATTTCATTAAAACACTTCCACCGGCTCTCTCTCTCTCTCTCTCTCTCTCTCTCTCTCTCTCTCTCAAACACCCACAGATCTAGAATGGCGCATAGACTCTTTGATCCTACGAGCAAGAGAGAGATAATGGAGGGTTGATACGTTTGAATAAGAAGAAGAAGACAAAAGTCGCCCTTTCTGGTTTTGTCAAACGCGACGGCTAGAGAAGCGTCCGCGACGACTTCCTCTTGGTTTCATGGTCCTTTCATCGGTCGCTTGTGCAATCGGGCAGCGTGGCGCACCTGATCGTTGCCTTCCTTACTTTTGCATTTCGTCGTCGTCGTTACTGTAATGGACTTTTCAAGGGCAGGGACGATGGATGTTAGATGTGCGATCCGCACGTCGTCCGAGAAAGTGCTCCTACGATCCAGAATCAATCTCCGAGAATTATTATGTGGGGGGCGTATTCTCCGAATTTTCCCGCCGGAGTTGGTAGCTCTCTTTGCGTTCAGATTGGACAGGTTGGATATAACTCATCCTTAGTGATTTACAGCAAAAATTAGTGATAAAGCATGACAATGTTTACAATTTAATTGACGATTAAAAAATTTAGGATTAACTTGATATAAACGTAATATATTAATGATTCTTTTTTTTTTGGTAATTTCCTATCGAAATATTATCCTTCCAAGTAGTAATGAGAGCATGAGGCAATCACGATCTATGAAGTACCGACACTCTCCAAGAGCTTCGTGTCGTGTCGGACACTTCGACATGTGTCCGACACTCTCGAACACTCGGTCAATGCGTGTCAGAAAATCCGATACTTAGTCAACTTTTTTGACACTCTCCGATACTCGAGTCGGAATTCCAACATACGAGTTTTTGATACGTAATTCCGATATCGAGTCAATTTTAAAAATTTTCCATAAATGAAATGTCAAAATGTATATACGTGAAATAATAAAACACAATAATAAAAATAATTAATGGAGAAAGAAGAAAAATCTAGTTTTCTTTTCTCTCCTGACTCCCATTTTCGTAACACACAATTCGCCTCTTAAGTTTTCTTTTTCCCTTTTCCGACATATCTAACATCTAAGCCCAGAATGTCGATTGCTATTTTTTTTCCAAGTTTTATGAAATATTGGAATAGAATTGAATTTGTCAAGTTGAAATAATGAGTGATATTAATAAACGATAGATTAATGTTTTTAGTGTAAATTCATTCTAGGCTTTTAAATTATTTATTTATTTATGAATTTGAATAAAATAAATTTGATTGAAACGATCATTTTTAAAAATATATATTTAATATACAACGCGTGTCCCAACATGTCGGAATTATCTGTTTTTTGAGAAACGATGTGTCGGCGTATTGTGTCGTGTTGTGTTGCGTGTCACGTGTCAGTGTCGGTGCTACTTAGATAATTGTTGCATCAAATTTGAAACAAAAAGTTCAAAGTGGTTGTTGGAAAAGATAGGTCAGATGCAATGATGAAATATTCAAAAGGCACGTGAGTGATTTCCAGAAAGATTCCGAGGGATGTGTGCTGTGCTCCCCTTCGGTGCCTAAGACATCTAATTAGCGTATGATCAGTTTATTCAATACTTGATGTAGACATGCACTTATACGTAGCTTAACACTTACTCTCCAAGATTTTGTCTAGTGGAGACTTCGGTCGCTAGAAAGATGCGGACTGGCACGATCCAAGTCAATACTCTAAATTTGAAGATGCGGCGTCCTTAGGAAAGATATCTCAATACAGAGTGCTCGTTCCTCCTAACTTTTTTTTTTTTTTTTTTTTTTGGACAGTCTCGTTCCTCCTAACTTGCTGGCACCGTTTGGTGAAGTGGGGGCCCGCCTGATCTGACGGTGGTCGTGGACATTGGACAAGATAGAATCCATGCACCAATACGTGTTTGACGTAATTTCCAGTAATTGGACAAGCTTTGCAAGCTTATGCTCTGGTATTTATCCAGCAACCCCCTCATGCAGTTATGCTCCTTGATTTACAAAGCAAATCATTCCCCGCTCAGAATCATGATGATAATTAATATACAAAAATATATATTTGATATTGATGTGTTTTAACGTGTCGAAATTATCTGAAAAATGATGTGTCGGTGTGTCGTATCGTGTCGTGTCGCGTGTCGCGTGTCAGTATCGATGTTATTTAGATGACGATGATAGTTTTTGGTATGCTCATATTAATTTTCATGCTTTTAAATTGTTGCATCAAATTTGAAACAAAAAGTCCAAAGTGGTTGCTGGAAAAGATAGGTCAGATGGAATGATGAAATATTCAAAGGCCTGTAAGTGATTCCTAGACAGATTCGACGTATGTCGTGTGCTGTGCTCACATTGAGCGCCGAAAACATCAAATTTGCATCTGATCAGTTTATTCAATACTTGATGTATACATGCGCTTATACGTAGCGGGGGTATGGCATCCGATGATTGTTTAACACTTACTTTCCAAGATTTTGTCGAGTGGAAACTTCTGTCGCTAGAAAGAAGCGGACTGGCACGATCCAAGTCAATACTCTAAATTTCAAGATGCGGCGTCCTTAGGAAAAATATCTCAATACGCAGTGCTCGTTTCTCCTAACTCACTGGCACCGTTTGGTGAAGTGGGGGCCCGCCTGATTGGACCAGATAGAATCCATGCACCAATACGTGTTTGACGTAATTTCCACTAATTGGACAAGCTTTGCAAGCTTATGCTCTGGTATTTATACAGCAACCTCCTCATGCAGTTATGCTCCTTGATTTACAAAGCAAATCATTCCCCGCTCAGAATCGTCCAAACCAGTCTCCGGCGAAAAATCCCCCCGGCCCAAAGCAGGACGATATGGAGTGCAAGTACGGGAAGTACAATCCTCAGGACCACTGCTGGGAGTGCCGCGATTGCAAGAAAGCTTTTGACAGTCCGCATGCTGTCAATGGGCACCAGCATGTCCATATCAAACGGAGGAAGGAGATTCACAAGAACTTGGACCTGAACAAAGCTCCACCTGAAGAGGGTGCTTAAGTGGAGGGCGGGAACCCCTCCAGCCATGAAGGAAGCGACTTCTTCATTTCCATATGGTGAATAATAAATGTCGTGTCTTCTGTTGTTCTCGTTGAGTCTTTGTGTGTGAACTTGCTTTTCATGGCTTTCTAAAATACATAAATGAGAGTCTTTGTATTCTCAATATAATGATATGTGTAATAGGTCAATAATGAGTCTTTGTGTGGAGTCGGTCAATAATGATTTATGGTGTTGCTAGCGCCATAGAATGCGCTCTCTATTGAGAGTCTTTGTACGCTCTTTTCGATATGTTGTGTGTCAATGTTCTGGATGTATTTTCAGCGAATTTCGTGAAGCAATGAATATCACTCGTATTTTCGACCCAAAAAAAGAAAAGAAAAAAAAGAATGGAATATTGTGTTGGTCGAGAAAATTGGAGATGAGTGTTCTGATTAAAAATGTTGACCTCGATATCTTGGATGTGAGAGTTGGGATCTTATGTTTTTGTGGGAGCATGGTTTTTCCTTCGATAGTTACGTGATGAAAATCATTGCCTCTCTCTCTCTCTCTCTCTCTCTCTCTCAAATTTGTACGATCAAAACCTTCGACACATCTCTGGTTAATTTCATATTAATCCGCTTGCTTTGTTTGACTACTCATATGATTAAGTAACATGAAAATGTATGAACCGAACATTAGAAGTAAATGCATCACGAAATTGGAACAAGTGCTGTATTCCCTCTAACCTAAATCTCATTTTTTTTCCTTCTTCATGTCCATTAAAATATATATACACAAACCATTATTGACCGATTCCACAAGACTTGACTAAAAGAAGGCTTTAACAACAGTTTTTAGGACACTCGCTTGAGAAGGACCACATGTTCAATTTTCTCCGGACGTGTGAATTTATCGTCCTCATTTCCGATATCGTGAGAGATGATGACTTGCCTAACCTGTTGATTAGACCCAGCAGCCTTGAGAAACCATCGCATGAAAACATAGGGAGCAGGCAGTGACGTGTCGAACTGCAACGAGTTAAGCATCAAACTTTCGTGGAAAAGAGCTGGCCCATCTTGTCGATTTTCTAGGATTGTTAAATTTCCTTAATTTTAAAAAGAAGAATTTCAGTTACAGTTGATACTAGAATCAAGTCTCGGAGACTTCCTCATACGTGCATGCCAATAGCATGGCCCACTGACCTCACCAACTGGAGTTTCATTCTCACTAGAGACTGTTGAGCTAAGAATCTGTCTATGAAATTGACTGTGAGGAACAAATTGTCGTGCCTGATATTGACTTTGTCATGCACCTGTTCCAGATTTTGATCAAATGCAAAACTTGTCAGTATAGGAGCTACCTCCGGAGCAATGCCGACGCCGAGCTCCCGGTAATGCTCGGCGAGCGCGCGGACGGCGTTGAGCGTCGCGGCGCCCGAGCCGATGTGCTGGCCGTCGGGATCGGGCACGGCGATGGCGACGGTGGCGGCGGCGATCCGGCCCATGCGCTTGGCCCGGCCGAGCTGCCACTCGTAGAGCCGGGCCTGCTCGGGGCTGGCCGCGGTCAGCACGACGGCGTCCCAGGTCGGGACCCTGGCCGGGTGCCTGACGGAGAGCCGCAGGTGGTACCACGACTTCCGGAGCACGGCGGCCAGATCGGCCTTCCGCCGGGGCCGGCCGTTGCGCGCCGCCTTCCCTTGCTTCGCCGGCTCCATTTCCGTGCGCCGGCAGGGGAATTTTCTCGAGAAAGCGCGTGGGAAAATCGCCGAGAATTCCGCCGAGTTGCTGATCACTCGAGAGTAAAGCATGGAGGAGGAGGTGGTCAATAATGGAGACGTCAGGACACGTCAGCAACGGTCGCGATCGTTTGTCGGTGCGACGAAAACGTGTGCGGCGAGGATTGGGTGGGGCCCAAGTTACCGCCAGATCCAACGGTTTTGCTGGTGGCAAGTGCCGGCTAAAACATCGCACGCTGATCTTGCCAGCCGCGTCCCGACAGGGTTAGAATTATCACCTGAATAGGCGAATATGCGAAAATTTAAAAAAATCGATTTTAATAATGTAAAAGACTAAGGAAATGAGAACGGGACGGCGCCGTCGCTCCTAAACCGTGCTGCCTCCGCCACAAATTTTCTCGAGGAAACCGAATTCCTTCAGAGAAGTGTGGTCCAGTGGATTCACATTTGGTGGGTCCCACCACGTGGAATTCAATAAATAAACGATAAATCAAATAAAAAATAGAAAAAAGGTAGTTATTAGAAATATGATCAACATGAAATATCTTTTCACAGAATTTAGAGAGAATGGTTTAAATATTTTTTTTATAAGACAAAATAAATGTTGGATTTCTATTAACAACACCTCTATGATTAAACATTTTTCACACTCACAATTTTATATGAAAATATTCGTCAATGAACAAAATGAATACAATTATTAAAATAAAGAGCTGAATGCCTAATTTACATAACTTAAAGCCATCGTAGACCAAGTTAGACAAAGTTAACTCAATAATCAAAATCACGATCATCTTGTGACTAACTAAAAATGAATTTTATATTAAAAATTTAAGTATAATGATCAATGTTTCTTTCTTTTTTACAACCTCACTTTTTTACCGTGCTAGCCAACTTTCAAATTTTCCACTTATTCGGTAATTTTTTTTTTAAAATCTCATTAAATTAAGTTAAATTGCATGTGTGGGTCGCTATTTGACTTTTATTATATTTATAATTAGTGAAAGTATTTTCGCAAGTACTTCGCAAAAGAATGGAATTTATATTTAAGTAGTTATGCGATGTATTGATGGGTTAAGTAGGAATTTTCATCTTCTTTATGGAAAAAATAATTATTATTCAATACATGAGAATTTTCTATCATAATTTATTTTCCAAATTTGTTTTGTTGGTTGCCATACCCATTGAATGGGAATCTATGGTCCACAAGGCACTATTATTCTCACAGAATAATGGTGTCGTTTTCTTAGTAAGACCCTAAATTGTGCTTGGCGCAACAAAGTAATTAAGAGATTAATGGATAGAGGAAATCGCACATAACAATTATAGTGGTTCGGCTTAGCTTAGGATAGGCCTACATCCACTCTCCTCGATTTAATAGCCCATTAATAGGATTTCACTAGTGAATCCATCCGAGGTTACAATAATCGGGTACTCTTGACTCGAGTAAACGCGACCGAATCTTCTGATTTCACACTTCAACAATAATCTCTAAGTAATTATAAATTTTAATCTCACAGAGATGAGTATGTGAGGACGAAGCTCTCTTGAACTTTGGAAGTTTCGGACTTCGATTCTCTTGTTTTTCTTTAGCATCACGATCTCCTTTAATACTTCTCATTTTCTAAACCGACCGTTAGATATAAATTCTGAGGATTATTTATCCAATCAACTCGTTGAACTTGAATGAATCCGGAGGATCTAATTGCTCTAAGATGCTAAGAATAGAGTCTCCCTTGATTTTGTTGCCCATGCAATAGAGATTAGGTTTCCATAAGCCGAGTTATTCGCTTAGAAAGTGCGTCTCGTCTCAAATTAATTGTTGCAAGAACTACGATCATTCAACAGGGAAAGATTGCATGGATAACCATCCTTCTTGGACAATCAATAAGTAGATAGAAATCCAAACCAAATTCCTAGCGGTCGTGTTTCATGTAATCCGAGCATATTACGAAATTTTGAGATCTTCTCATATCGATTGACGATGAAGTGCATTATCTTGATAATCATCGTACAATACATACAGTTGTCCTTGATTATCAAGATGTAACACAATCATGAACATGAAGAACTAGGATCTCTTATAAGTTTTTGAATCTGATGAATATGGTCCACATATATTCTCTCCAAGAATAACACCTGTCGATCAAATCCCGTTGATCAAATCCCGTCTCTTAATGAAATCTATGTGATTAGCGATTGGGACGGTACAGATCTGTACTGTACATAACTTCTTTCTAGCTAACTCCTTTCACTGCAAGGTTCGAGTCATTGAGTACTCCACTAATCGCAACGGATTTCTCCTCTCCAAATGATGATAATTCGAGAGAATGTGTACAGGCAGTTATTTAAGCTGGCTACTCAACAGACCCAAAAAGAAGAAAGGGTACTCCATGAGGTTGCATCATACGTCGATCACTTTGCTCTGGTCGGAAGCTCTATACTCGTATCGAAGAGATTATTACGAGGGTACTCAAATCCGAACCTATTAACATGGATAATCTATTCGATCTCTATAAAGCCCTAGAATGTTAGGTAAGGATAGAAAATCAGATATGGTTAACTTCTATTGCCAACATCAAGCTATTCAATGGGGAACTCCTATTTAGCAACATCAACCCCACTAGTGCACTGAACAAATAACAAGCCACTATCCCCGTCACATGTGATGTTTCTCATGTCTGTCTAATTCACTTTTCATGTTCCAGGATGAGGAATCCACCACAGAGAATGCTTTCTTTTCCCTCCTCCTAAATCAATCTGTTTCTTTTAAGTGAAGACAGATGCCGAAGGAGCGCATGCAACATCCGGGAAAGGATAAAACATCGAAATCATGGTTTCTACAAGGCCCAAGTACCAGTTGAACATGATTTCCAGTCCTGCCTTTTAGGCCACACGGGGTACTGAATCGGCTTTGTGACTGGCACAGAGAGCTCAATCTTCCCGCCAGGTCTTGTCACATTTCTCGTTCAGGCACCAACAAAATGTTGTCATCGGCTCATCAGCAGAACGGATCTGGGCTTGATGGTAGATAGCCTTCTAAATGATGATGACTCGAGCGAATGTGTACAGGCAGCTGTTTAACCTGGGCACTCACAGACCCAAAAAAGAACGGAAAACCGGTACTCAATGAGGTCGCATCATATGTCGATCACTCTGCTATGATTGGAAGCCCTGTACTTGTATCGAAGAGATTCTTACGAGGTACTCAAATCTGAACCTATTAACATGGTAATCCATCCGATCTCTATAAAACCCTAGAATGTTGGGTTAGGAGAAAAAAATCAGATAAAGCTATTCAATGTGGAAATCCTATTCAGCAACATCAACCCCACAAGTGCACTCAACAAATGACAAGCCACTATCCCCGTCACATGTGCTGTTTCTCATGCCTGTCTGGTTCACTTTTCATGTTCCAGGAGGAGGAATCCACCGGAGAGAATGCTTTCTTTTCCCTCCTAATTCAATCTGTTTCTTTCAAGTGAAGACAGACGCCGAAGAAGACAAATTATGTTCGCATGCAACATCCGGGAAAGGATAAAACATTGAGATCACGGTTTCTACAAGGCCCAAATACCAGTTGAACATGATTCCCAGTTCTGCCTTTAGGCCACGCGGGGTACTGAATTGGCTTTGCGACTGTGGCACCGAGAGCTCAATCCTCCCGCCAGTTCTTTTTACATTTCTCGTTCAGGCACCAATAGAATGTTGTCATCGGCTCATCAGCAGAACGGATCTGGGCTTGATGGTAGATAGCCTTTCCATGGCCGCAGTGTGGGCATGTCACTGCAAATGGAAAACGAATCAACAACCCCACCACTCCAAACATAATGCACCATGATCAAACAAATATCAATGTATATCAGACAAATAAGAACAAGTGACGACGTAGTTATGATTGCACTTAAGGCCAACTTAAACAGCAACACGACAGCTATACTATGATAACTATAGCTTTTAGAATTATACAATGCCAAAAATCTCAACTCTCAGGTCAACCAAATATGAAGCATAACATCTGATAACTTTAACAACATCTCTCAAGGTATAAAAATAAAGTACCTGAATATATCAGGACACCAACTCCAAAATCAATCGGCAAACTAGACAACAGCGGTATGTACTTTTCTTCATCTCAACAAAGATGAAAACATGGATTTGCACAGTTGAACCCAGTTTCTCAATGTCGTTTTCTTATTGCTATTTTTATTCTTTGGTTGTGGCACGTACAACCATTGGCAGTTAGAACACAGGGACATCCTACAAGGATAACACATACTATAGATTTGTCTTTGTAGTTTTATTGCTTCATCACCACTATCAAAAGAGAGAGACTGCTGCCCTTGCTTTCTTATTTACTTAAATTTTGAGCTGCTTTAAGAAAAAGAACTTTTCATAAGATTACAAGAAAACACTCTTCATCAGCTATGAATCTTTAGTGATTTATAGGCCTAATTTATTTCCTATCCATTAGCTTATTCAAGCAAGGAAGGTGCAGAAAGAACTCAGGAAATAAAAGGGAAAGAAAGACAGACCGCCATCAGTTTGGGGTCCATTTCTCCTATCTTCTTCCGAGAACACGGGGTCCATCTTCTTCCTAACCAGATGTTGCTTCCTCTTTATCTTAACCTGCAAACAGACGACCAAAGCCGTGGTCGTAAAAAAAATTCATGCCAAAGATATGTCCAAGGGCCGAGCAACAACAGGAACAAAGCAAATTCCTACCTTGGTCTCGATATTACAGACATAGGGACAAGTTGGGCAGAAAAATCTGGCTGGCCGCTCCCTATGAGGCAACTCGTACTGCAACAAGTTTCCACAAGTTGGGCAAAACTCCATTTGCTATCCCCTCTGCATAATGCTCTTAGTCGTAAGGACAGTGGAGGAAAAAAGAAAGAAAAACCAAGTCCCGCATCAATGCGCACTAAGGTCAATACTAAAACATAGCACGGCAATGAAATTAACACATTCCTCTTCAAAGTTCAGGGAAGAACTTCTAATTCAACTTAGCAACTAAAACTAGAAAAAGGGACGGTGAAGCCTGGTTAGAACAGCAAATCCGGGACTGATTGTCGGTCTAGTATTCACTGAAATACGAAGAGAATTGTATGTAATACTAACTCGATCATAAGCAGGAAAAAAAAAACCATCAAAATATGAGTAAATGGGAATGCAATCAAGTTTCTGCAGCTACTCAACCTGCACTTTGAAGATTGAAACAAGACATCTACAAGGCGATGTACAAACGAGCTCGGCTTCTGACAAATGCGCAAATTCCTCGGTATACATACAACATCAATCCTACACATCACACACATCCATTCCATCGCAAGTTCATGCCCTCCAACATAAATCAAGATCGAAAATTCTTCTGCTTCAATCGACACCCACGTCTAACGAGCAGAAAAAAACCAGATGGTCGCCGGAGAACAGAGACATCAACGGAGCAACCCCGGCGACATGAACCCAAATCGAAATAGAGAAGCCGTCGAAGCCCCTCGATTCGGCTTTACCTTTATACGGCGGCGGCGGTGTTCCGGAGCTCCTCGCGCTGTCGAGCCGGAGACGACGGTGCCGCGGCCTCTCTGTACGGCAGAACAGAATCAATCCGTGCGAAGGAGGACTACAAAGATACGCGACTTCATGCACGTATGGCGACGGCAAAGCAGCCGCCGTTACCTGAGACGGAGCGATGCCGGAGATCGCGGCGGCGGCGCCGGAGGCGGTGGTGAGTGAAGGAGAGGCTTGGGGGCGCCTTTCAGGACTTCAATGGCTGGTGGGTTTTCCTGTAAATTAGTTTTATATCATATGATTTTCTCGCACTTCTTTTTTTTTTTTTCGGTAAGACTAATTTATTTTTACTAAAAGATTAATCAAAACTAATTTATGAAACTTATATACTAGATGATATTCCAAGTTCTTATTAATTTTGGTTATTTGTATTTTTAAAATGACAATTATTTTTTATAAGAAAGTTAAGTCAGATCATTATGGATCGATTTGATTATATGAAAAATTAAGCTGACAAAGCCTAATTACAAAATTGAGCTTTTTGTAATTGATTTTTTTTAAAATATTATCAGAATGGGCACCAATTGATGATAAAGAAAATTAATTCTTTTATGTTCAATATCCTTATTATTCTTTTACAGAAATTTGTATTTATTAAATTCTATTCCATCAAAGTGAAGAGAACGAAATTTCTCTCATGAGTTTGTCTTAGATTGTAAATCAATGAAATTTGATGCCTTGCACAAAAATATTAACCTTTTTTAAATTAAAAATAAATTTCTCATTTATTTTTAGTATTAAAGTCCTTCCATTTATATTAATTTTTCATATTAATTCGATACAAAAACTACAATGATTTATGTATATTTGGAGTTAATTACAATTAAAATGAATGAAATTGAAATTGAATTCAAGCGATATACCCAAATAAAAAGAGATTGTTGTATCGATAACGAAAAAAAAATCAATCAAAGGACAAAGTTGATGAACTAATTTAGTTTTGAAATGTCACTATTTTCAATAATTTTTTTTGGTCAGACACTATTTTCGATAATTTAATTCTTTGGTTTGTAGACTATTCTTTAGCAGGCTAATTGTCTTATTTACTTTAGTTTGACAAAATGAACTCATTTAATAGGAAAAATAAAAGGAGTGCTATGAAAAAGTGGTTTTTGCGTATAAAAATTAAAAACAATAAGGGCATTATCTTTATATTTGGACAAAATAAGAAAATGAATAAATATTATATTGTTTCACGATAAAAGGGCATTTCACCCAGCAAGTGAAATATCCTTCATCAAATAATTGATTTTTTTTTAATTTATGAAAAAGGATTTTGGGTTGATCTTGCCCTGGAAAGAACTTGGCTTGAGACTGGATTAAATAAAACGCAAATGCTAGAAATTAAAGTGCGGATATGTAAGTTTGGAGAAAACATTTGACGCTTGGCAACCACCACATCATCCGTGTATATGGCGTGCGTGATCTTAGGTGGCTCCATTCAAGGGATGACACGTGTCCTCCAACTAGGACTAGCTGAAAAATTAAAAAAGACTAAATCCGAAGCTTTCTTTTTCTTTCTCTTCTGGCTTGTAGACAAAACAAGGACTAAGAACAATAAATCTAGAGACAAAACAAGGATTGAAAAAATATTTGGTGCTTAGTAACAGCCACATCATCCATATACGTGGTGTGTGTGATCTTAGATGACTCCATTCAAAGGGCGACACGTGTCCTCTGACTAGGATTAGTGGAAAATAAAAAAAGACTAAATCTGAGGCATTCTTTTTCTTTCTCTTAATGGCTTCTAGACTACATGCAGTTCTTCTACTATACTTATGGGCTGTCATAGTTGATTTAGCTATTTATCTTATAAACAGGAGTCTATCTAGTGCGTTGGATAGAGAAATATCACAAGGGCGGTGGTAAGATACAATGATTAATTATCACATCTAAAAATATTTAGTTGTATTGTATATACTTTGATTGACAGAGAGGATGGGAAGAAATTTGATACTGAGTCTCAGAAGTACATCTTTATCAGATATGGCTGTGATGAGTATGGCTATAGGCTTTGAGATTATGAGAATAACAAAACCATCCACAATCGGAATGTGATATTCAATTAAGAAAGGATAAATAGGATTGTCAGATAGAGTATAAGAAGGTAGAGGAACCATAATATGTTAAGCTGAACATAATGCTTGTAAAGATGGTTCCAGTATATTAGAATGTATTTGAAGGAGAGATTCAAGATAAGCCTATTATTAGTGAGAAGGCAGTTCAAGAGGAGGACAACAATTCGAAGTAGACTAACGACCCTAAATTACATTTCTTGAGGAGGCTTACATTTATGAGAAAGCCAAAGGTAATTTTTGATCAATTAGTTAATATTGTTCTAAGCCATATCTTATATACAGAATTGGGAGAACTAAAGACTTATGATGAGACAAAGAAAGACACATTTCACATGCAATGAGACCATGCTATGAAAGACGAGATAGGCTCATCAGAAAACTTGGGCGTTAACCAAGTTCCCAAAATGTAAATTTTTTTAGTTAAACAAGTGAATATACAGGATAAAAAATAAAATAGATGGTAGTATCAGATACAAGGTTAGACTTGTGGTCAAGGATTTTTTTTCGAAAAAGAAGAAGAAGAAGAAGAAGAATGAATCGAGTACTTTGAGATATCTTCATTTGTAGTGAAAATGACATCAATTGAAGTTTTTTTTTTTTTTGTACGGTTATAGTAGAGGATCTTTATCTTCAACAGTTAAACATGAAAACAACATTTTTACACGGCGATCTGGATGAAAAATTATACATGGCACAACTTAAAGGTTTCAAAGTCAAAGGTAAGGAGTACATGGTACATTGCTTGAAGAAAAGCTTATATGGCTTGAAACAAGTTTCATGGAGATGGTACTTAAAGTTCGATGGTTTCATAGTAGAAAATAGATTTCCACACCGTGAGACTGATTATTGTGTTTATTTATGCAAATATGACAATAGTGATATTGTTTAATGGTTTCATGGAAGAAAATAGATTTACACACTGTGAGGCTGATTATTGTGTTTATTTTCATGAGTATGACAATAGTGATATCGTTTATCTCTTTTTATATGTGGATGACTTGCTTGCTGTTAGCTCTAATATGAAGAGAATCGTAGAGGTGAATAAGATGTTAGCATCATGGTTGGCTATAAAAGACTTGTGAGAGACCAATATTATCTTAGGCATGAAAATCATTAGGATGGGAAAAATAAGAAATTGTGGCTATTGCCAAGAAGATTATAAGAATAAGGTATTAAAGAGATTTAACATGGATAAGGCAAAACCGGTTGTGACTCCTCAAGCAAGTCATTTCAAACTTTTCAAGGACACCTATCAAAGTACTTAGGTTTTGAAAGATGAGATGGCGGTATTTCATATGCATAAACAGTGAGTAGTTTGATTTATGCCATAGTGAGTAAGATGCTAGACATTGTATAGGCAATGGGAGTTGTGAGTATGCAGAACTCAAGTAAAGAGGATTGGAATGCAGTAAAATGGATATTGATATATCTAGTAGGTACATTAAATTATTCTCTTTGTTATGGTGGTACATCTCTAGAATTACGGGGTTATATAAATGCAAATTACTTCGGTGACTGATATAGTGGTAAGAGTCCATTGAATAAGTCTTTACAATTGCAGGTAAAACAATGAGTTGAGTATCTCAATTACAGAACATAGTGGCTTTATTGATGACAGAAATAGAATATGTGATGATCATGGAAGCCTCCAAGGAAATTATGTGGTTACAAGATTACATGGATGAGCTTCATCGAAAGCAACCGGTCAGTACAAAGTGTAGTGCCCTTAACAAATAATGTAGCTTATTACACAAAAATTAGACATATCAAAAAGCATTGTCATTATATTATTTTAACATTGAAAGATAATTAGCTAAAGTTACAGAAGATTGATGGCTCAAAGAATTTAGTTGACATGTTTACCAAGATAATAGGTAGAGAAAAACATATCTTTTGCACCGGTACCATTGGTATTACTTCATGTTGATTAATGAGGAGTATCACAGAAGCACAAGTTTTTTAGTTACTAGCTTTTAAAGGAAATGGGTGCAAAGTTGCTTGATGCATTGAATATATTTGTCTTTAAGTGGTAGATTATTAGTAGATGAAGCCAGATCTTTTTTAGGGTTTTTTTTTTGTGTCTTTTTCATTAATTTTTCTTTTAGGTTAAAACTTACACTTTTATATTAATGATAATTAGATGTTAACCATCTAGATGTTGAAAAGGAAAATAGAGAGGAAAGAAAAAGAGAGAAGAAAAAAAGTGAGCTTTTTTTTCCTTATAAGAGTTCTGAATCTTTTTGTATCTGATATTGAGAAAAGATCATCGCTATATTCAAACTTTCTTCAAAGTTTAGTGAATTTGTAGAGTACCTTTACGTGGAGACGTAACCTAGGATTGGGTGAAATTCGATAACAAATTTTCTAGCGTATTCTTCTAAATTTGTTCTTTAATATCATATTCTGCTTGGGTGAATTGTTTGCTAACATTATTTTTTTGGGATCGATGTATGATTCCTTAACGCAAATCTTATTAGCCAAGCTGAGAGGAAATACTTTCTTTGGCGCAAGCAGAAGTTCATGCTAGGATCAAACCCCTTTGTACAATAATCCTTATAGCTTTCGGCTAAATAAAATGATCTAATTTACGGAAGATTGAGATGATCGGGCACATCTATCTCTTCCCAGGAAATTATAGCTTCATAGATACAGCAAGGTACAACTCAATTTTATTTATGCCAAATAAAAATTGGCAAGTTATTACGAGTTGTGGAATCATATACTTTTTTGTCTTTTCTGTATTTGCCAGAACATTATAAAAATGTTGATAGTTAACTCATATAAGAAAACCACTGGGGGTTTGCCCCAGTGGCCACCCTTCCAACATGGAAGGGAGAGATGAGGGGTTCAAATCCCCACCTTCTCAGGGGGGAATGAGGGTAGGGACGCGTAAGTTTCGAGAGTGGGTTGCGACTCCCACGCCCTGCAAGAGGCAGGGCACAAGTCTGCGAGTGAGTGTAGAGTAGGAATAGAGTAGGACCGACCAAAAAAAAAAAACATAAATCTAGCAGTAATTAATTGAAGAAATACCAGTAAACCACTCAAATTAACGTTGGAAATTTAATATAATGGTGCATTTATTTTGCAAAAAATAAATAATTTAGAAACTATTTTTGAAAAATAATCATCTAGTTTACTTATAAAAATGAATTAACGAAAAATATTTCCATCATTTGCGAAAATTTTTAGGCATAAATATTTCGTGATGAAAATATTTTTTATTGATTAATTATTTTAAGCTATCATTATTAGGAAAATATTTTCCAAATTATCTATTTTTCACAAAATAAATGCAGCCTATGAGTTGTTAAATTTAAAATGTTAGTAAGTTATGCAGATAGATAATTTAGTGTTATGAAACAATTTTGAAACAATCAAATAAGTACTTATTTGTTTTCAAGACAATCTAATAGACTTAGATAAGTCACATGATTAAGGGTTAATAACCTTAAACTATTTGGTAGCTTATCGAAAAAATTCTAGTAGCTGACTTAAATTAAGATTGGTAGTCCAATAAAAAATTTACTTTAAATGTTGGTATCTATTGGAAATAAAAACTGGTAATTTGGAAACAATCAAGTAAAGCTTACGAAAAAAAGAGTTTGTAATATAAAGTAATGGTAGAGTGATCACATAAAAGTTGGTTAATTGCTCAAATTAATGTCATTAAATTGATATTAGTGTTAGTAGTTTGATGTAGTTTGATATAAGAGTTCGTCCCTCTAAATCTTTGTGAACTAGTTACGATAACATTTGAAATTGAAAACAATAAAATAAATTTTTTTGTCAGAATAATCAAATTAATATGTTAGGGTTAACTTTGTCAGTTACTGAAATAGAGCTCGTCCCTCTAAATCTTTGTGAACTAGTTACGATAGCATTTGAAATTTAAAAACAATAATTTTTTTTGTCAGAACAATCAAATTAATATGTTAGGGTTAACTTTGTATGTTCTCAAAGCATATACTTGCTGGGTTTTTTAAACTGTATTTGGAAGGAAGAGTAAATTATCTTATTCTTTTGCCTTTCAATTGTTGAATGTGCTTAGATTTTATCACTAGCAGCAGAGGTACAAGATGTGCTATTTTCTTTGCCTAATTGCAGGTCTCCGACTCTGCATGCACGAGTGGAGAAATGACATTTTCCTAGTATAGCAAAGTTGTTCCTTATAATAGGGTGAATTGTTTAGTTCCAGTGAAAAGAGAAAAAGAAGACATTCGATCTCATTTTTTCTTCCTACTGTATCATTGACACGCATGCGCACCTTATAACAAGAGTTTAGCATAAAGCTCACCAACTGGGGCTTGGTCGAGTATTAGCATTCGATCGAGTGCTAGGAGTCTGGATGGTGATGGCAAATGGCTTGGTCAAATTCGAGCTTGGCCCGTCGTCTCGACATTTAAACAGGCGCAAGTGTTTGTTATCTCTTGTGAGACTCTGATTTGAATAATTTTTTTTTGGTCAGTAGATTTGAATAATTCATTAGCATATCTTTTATTTATTTTTTCCTAATCCAAAAGTAAACGAGGATGATCACATTGCTTTTTCCAAATTACGTTTCAATAACTAATCCACCACTTTCGGGCGTTGTTCGGCAAGGCTACAAAGTCTGGCCCAGCCTAGTTGATCCTGTGGCAGCCCTTTATGGCCCAATTCGTATCTCTCTCTTCCTTCCTTATTTTGACTCTCGCTTGTTCCTCTTCTGCAACTTTCTCTGCGAATCCTTGGACTTCAATTGGCAAAGCCTGTGGACAATCTCTGCTGGGTATTGCTTCGATTCGAGAAAGTTCTCCTTTTTTTTATTCAGTGTGTTCTTTTCTTCAATGATGGCTTGCTGTGCTTGTCCTTTGAGTTATTGGCCTTATCTCATTTTACTTCTTTCGCTTTTCCTAAATGTGCTAAGCTTCCTTTTTCGCCATAGGAAACACTGTGATGCCAATCTAGCTGAAATTGCATTTGATGGAGAATTGGATGAACATTAGAGATAAAGTGCTTGAAAGTCTAAATGAGAAGGTGCCGTCCAACTAAGGAGTTGGTCTTTTACATAGAAATGAAGAGTGAATGATGGTGATGCGAGTGGAAATCTAGAGATGACTTAGTTGCGAGTAAAGAATTCCAAGCTGGTATTAGTTGAATGAAGGGATTTTATTTATAGGTGCAGTAGGTTCTTATCTACTTCTCGACCAGGTTGTTGCCTTACGAGAATTTTTCCATAACTTAGCTGGACAGTCATCTACCCCAATCGTAAGTGTACCGTACTCCTGTATTGCCTTCTTGTTGCCCTTCTTTGTACACCAGTTAAAGTGTCCCATGAAAATAATTTTACTACTGACTCCTCTTCTTTTACTGATTGAGCATTCTTTTAGTGACTGAGTGTCCCTACATGGAGAGATTTATTGGATACTGAAATATAGACTGTAGGAGGAAAGTTTCTCACATTTTGTATTGCTTGAAGTTTCATTTATCTTCTTCTCATTACAGAGGGGTATTTCATCACATCAATTTGATTATTCAAGTTCCTTGGGGGAGTTTAACTTTTGAATAGGATATGTCTTGAGCTATGCTGTGTACTTGTATGACAATCTGGTCGAGAGGGACATATGGAGGAATTGGACAAAGCCAAGAGATTAAGAAGAAAAGGAGCTGCATCCAAGTATGTTAAAATCCTATATGACTTAATCTTTTGGTAAATCAAATTAGTAAGAGCTTAGGATTGAATGCCTAGCTTTGGTAGTTCTTGCTGTCTATTCTCACTAGAAAACTTTAAACAGGAGATTTTTTTTTTTTTTTGCCTAGAAAAATCTGAATGCTTCACTTGTCATATCGTCTTCTGGATATGGAGAACGTCTTGAGTGCTCTATAGTACTTCAGCCAACCTGTGAATGGTTTCTGTTAATTTCCTATGTTATAAATGGTAGTACGCTTGCAATCCTCGCCTAGAGAAAGCTTTCATGCATCCAATCCACCTTGAGTTTCCATAGTGGATCGACAAGATTTGTTTTTTGATTCAGATATTGGATTGGAGCTTGCAAATGAGATATATATTCCCTCACTTTAAATGAACTACTAGCCCAAAGAAATCGTCTATCAAGTGACTGAGATCTCTCTCAGTTATTTGGTACAAATATGACGTTTTGCTTCACTTCACAAATTTTGATTAACATTTTGTCGGTTAATGTGTATGCTCTATCTTTCCTCTTCTTCTGTTAATTTTAATTGGAATATATTATTCACTCTCTCTCTCTTTTTCTCTGTGTTCTTTTTTGTTTATCATGAACTCACTTTCTTTGCACATTTCAATGCGTGTCATCAATACTGGCTCTTCTATCTCTTCTTAATCATATTAATCTACTCCAGGTAAATGTATAAGATGATTCTTTTGGCGTCTTGATGGCAAGGTTGTTGTCTTGGGACTTGAAGCCTGTACAGTTTTACTGCATGATGTCAAAGTAAGGTTTTTTATGATGATACTTGAATGTTACCCTCATTACTTTTCAACTAAAAATTCCTCTTCCAACAGTCCTTTATCATCAGAATGTGTTCTTCTCTTATCTCTCTTGGGAAAGATTCTAAATTGCTCAAAATCTACATGATGCAATGCAAATAACAAACTTGCTCAGCAAACATTCAGTTATTAATAGAGATGGCAATCCATGTTTATTGGTTATGTCCATCAATGTCAAATTCTCAAGGGATTGCTAGATAGGTCAATCTAAGCATAATAAGATTAACACAAATTTTTATTAGAAAACTCTACTTGAACATGACCCTTTTGTTGAAAAGGTCAACAAATTACAAGAGATGAATAACCTGTTTAACTAATTAGATTGAATTGAATGGGTCATTCGTATCCTAACATGACTGACATGGCATATGTACAATATGCATATTGTCATCAATGTCAAATTAGTTTGAAAAGAAACTAGTCATAAGCTTACAAAATCCTAGGTTTACATGAAATGTTATATTTATATGGTGTGATCAAATCGTAATATGTAACCACTATGGAAACACAATTCATGTATGATTATTATTAGAGAACTTGATGAACTAAGCATAAACAGGTCATTATAGGTCAGGTTGATAATCAATTTGGCATTATTGTTTAGATAGATAGATTACATGAGTCAATTTGTGTTTTGTAGTTTGAAGTTTGAACCCGGAACAATATTGGTTTATTAATTTTGTCAATTGCTAAGTAGGTAGCCACAATTTTGATATGACATGATAACCACTTGGTTTCACCCTTAGTTGTCACATGGAAATGTGAGTCATGAATCAAAAAATTAATTCTATGGATAGTGGATCATTAATTTTATCTAATGAAATCATAAAATATGATATAATGTTTGAGATTGGTATTCCATAACAGATGTAAATTAATTTTAAAGTATGGTGTTACTTTTATGGTTAGGTAATAACTAATGATAAAGATATTTAAAAGTTGACCAATGTTATTATTTCCGGGCATGAGATATTTCTACAAATTATTTTGCTTTTGTCAAATAAGTACCAGTTTGATTGCAATGACACAGATCATGTACATAGTATTGTAATTGGATTCCCATTAAGAGAATTTAGTATAAGACAATCAAATCATCCTGTAAGCCTGATGCAACCGATAAAATCATGCAACATGACTACCAAGTTTTTGGTGAAGATTGAGTTTGAAACTCAAACAAGGATCAGCATTCTTCTTGAAGTTTAATCACTAAAATTATGAACTAGGATCTTAGTATTATTAGGAATTTACGAAGTTTCCTTTTTTTTAGAGCTTGAGTATTATGATCTTATGTATACTTCAATAATGTTTCTTGTTTGGAGGTTTTCTATTTCCGCTAGGAGTAGAAATTTTGGAGAGTCTACAAATATAGTTGTAATTTTATACTTTTCAATAGACTTGATAATTTATTGAACTTGGCAAGTCCTTGCTTTGCAGATTGTGTGATGCAATTCATCTTTAGTGTGATGCTTAAGAAACCCTAGGTATGTTGCTTAGGCAATTTTGCGTGCGATTCCTAAATATTTATTCTTTATTGTGGGACTTAGTCCTACATCAAAGCCAGGAAATGTCTTTTTACATTAGATTGTTTGATGCATGAGTTAAATTATGAATGGAGGAAATTGATTGACTCATATCTAATCGGTGAAATCGGTGGTGAATTACTTTAATCACATATCATACAGAATTAACTCATTTAATAGATTTACATAATTTAGGAGTTGAATCTTATTGATGTGCTCAGTTGCATTCTCATGCAGGATAAATTTTTTGCTTTGCTACTAATGTTGTCATCAATGATTGAAACTATTTCAATTGTCAACAACAAATTACAGCACGGTGTTTACTAGGGTCCAACTCATCGTGAGAATCTATGGTCTAAGTGGATGGTGTTAGACTGAAGCGTTCATCCGTGGGATGCTCATTTTCATCAAAATTAATAGCTTCTTTCAATTGTTAGTAAAATTTGTTCAGTGCAGTCAAATTAGGAAGGTAATAATTTCGGTGACTCTTTAATGATAGGATTTGTGTGTGCCTCAATTATGCTTGTGGGTGGAAAGTTTGTATATAACTGGTTATGTTTTTATCAAGCTATAGCTGCTTGGTCATGAGTAGAATGACTGAGCACATAGCTGAGGCTCCTGCAATTCTGTTTCTTTGAGATTTCCACCAGTTTATTACTAATCGTCCACTTCATGGATTGCAGTCAATTCATATAGATGGATCTAACATATGATTCAAATCCAATATAGCACCTATGGGTACATAAGAATTGCTAAGAAGAGAATTTGTTTGTACATAATGAATGTTACTTACCAAAGTAGCTGTCTTTATGGAACTATGAATATGTGGGGTGCTGCTTTTGATATGCTAGTGCTTGTAGTAGTTATGCACTCCGTGCTATACTCATTCTAACATGGTATAAATATTAAGCAGAATGGAAAACTGTTAAGAAGCTTGAAGTTGCGTATGGTAGCTATGGTGTGTCTTGACTGGAAGGAGGATGCCCAAGTGAATAGAGTGTGGCATCTTTCAACTTAAAAGTTGGTATGACTTCATGATCTTTATTACCAATAGCAGATATCTTATGGCTCACACCTTTCATAATGCTTCGTTTGTAGTTAAGTAGTTATCTTAGTGTGGTGTTCTTAAATAATTCTTTTTCAAATGTAGAATCTTATTTCACAGTTCAACAGCTTCAGTATGGGTTTATGGAAGCTTTTTTGAAAGCATATTTTTGGTGTCATATGTAACTTGTTGATTTGTTTTGCTCCTTAGGTTTAATCTCATTATTTTTCGTCTTTCTATTTTCCAATTAGAAAGTAATCATTTATTTTTTTTATAGAACACTTTTGATAACTCCGGCATTTGAGATCGCACTACTTAATTCTTCCCTCCGTCTCCAAGAGTTCCTCAAATGCCTGGACTATACCTAGAGGTGTTGGTTTAACTGACGATGTTCAAGATTCATTTGTAGAGCTCTCAAATTCTTCAACTCAATGTTTACATAGCCTTTGTAGTGGAGATAAAGATAGGGTTTTGTGCTTCAATATATTTGGTGTCTTTCGAATCGAAAATATTGTAAGCGTCCTGTTTGTTCAAATAAAATATTTAGCTATATGGTCTATCATTTCAGTAAATGAGTCCTTTCCTTGTTCTTGCTTCTCATATAGCAGTTTTTCTTAATAAAGGGATTTGATGGTAGACTAACAGCAAATCAGTGTTGCCTGGAAAGTAATGTGCTAGTTAAGTAAACAACTATCCTAAGCAAGGTTATACTTGTAAAAGTTCTAGATGTTTATGCCATTTCCTAGGCTAGATTTCACTTCTATTGGTCACTTCAAGGATGACACCTCCAACTTCGATATTGAACACTTATCTGAAGCTTTTTGTTGTTTGGCTTGTGGTTGGCTTGTGGTTGGCCTGCCTTGCATACTTTTTGCTCCTTTCTAGACTATTGGGTTTCCGCTCTATGCTAGGAGGATTGAGGAGCCTATGAAGATCTTCCCCTTTCCAACAATTATAATCCAAGCCAAGGACAATTGCAGAAGCCTTTGTTTAGACTTCATAAAAAAATTTACTTGAAGGGCCAAGATGTTTGTTGAACTTTTGCGCAATATGATGTCGTAAAAACAAATGTGAAAAAATGTACATTGCAAATACAAACTTAAAGCAACATTTATGGAATTAAAAAGCATGCATATAATGAATTACTAATTTGATAAACTTAAAACATGTAAAGTCATGGCATTGCCATTTAGTAAAAATATTGAGTTGAATTCGATAAAATTATGTTTATTGTTATCAGAGGTCAACTTTATTGCGTCAAACTGATGATGGACTATTGTACATGCAGTTGACATGGTAAATACACCTAATACTCTCCTATTAGAGTGGTAATCATGCATAGGCTGATATTTTACATTCATGTTTATTGCCTCTTAGGTTGGATGCATTATAGACAAAGTACTCTAACTTACGAACTAGAGTTGATTAGCTTTAGAGAATAATGCAATTAAGCTCTTGAATTAATGTGATAATTTTGCCCTGATAAAGTATTCTAAATCAATAGGGGAGAAGTACACTATCGGTGTCATAAGTTGTGTATGGCGCTCATTTTGGTGTCAAAAGTTTTTATCGGATCACTTAAGTACCAAATCGAAGGAAAAATGATCACTTTGGTACTACCGGCAAGAAATTCCAGCCAAAATGATTACGTGGCTTTTATATTTAAAAAAAAAATCGATAAACCCTTCAAACGACATTGTTTTCAGCAAAAGAACACTTCAAGTGCCATAACTTTGCCCAAAGGGACACTTAAGTGCCATAACTTACGAAAGGTACACTTAAGTGCCACATTTTAAGAAAAGTGGGACACCTGAGTGCCATCTCCGGCAAAGTTGGCCGGAAATCATACGTGGCATTGAAATATTAATATCTCTCACCAATGTGTCTCGCCGAAGAGCTGAGTTAGCTTGAATTCACCCCAAACGACGTCGTTTCGGGTGTTCGCCCAAAATAGAGCCCTTAAATCAGCAAAAACGCCGTCATCTTCCCCATTTGCCCTAAATCTAAAACCCTAAATCGGGCAAATTGCCATTGAAGCACTGGAGCCCTAATCCCACACCCTAATTCGATTTGCCCCAAATTCTACCACCGAATATTGGAAATGGAGAGCAGGACTTTCAGCAGTGGCTCAAATTTCTCTCGCCGAAGCAAAGGAGAAGGCGAGCGTTTTTGTTTTTATGGTTTACCAAGTCCAAGAAGAACATCATGGACTCGAACGAATCCTGGGAGAAAATTCTATGGATGTGCCCGACACAGAGAAGGCTCGAAGTGCAAATACTTCAAATGGGCCGATGCGAAATTCTCTCACCGAGCTACAGAAGTGATATTGGACCTACTTGATGGATGTCATCAACCTCCATCTACGCTTGTGGACGACTTGGACGATGTTGACTCAATGCAAGCTCAAGTATCTTCTCTTAACCATTTGAAGAATGAAGTTTCAAAAATGAAAATTGAACGGAAGTGTTACCAAGCATTTATTGTATTGCTGTTTCTTTGTCTATCCTATTTTATGATGAAATGTAAAGTACTGGAAGATGAGAAGAAGTTTCTCCGACTGCCATAGTTGTAAATGTGTGGAGAAATGTACTTATTTTGAATGAATGAATGAATGATTTTGACAGTTTTTGCTTATTCTCAAATATAAATCGGTGATGATGAAATGTATATTAGGTTGATGTGTTGTGGTGACTATTTCACTTGAATGAATGTAAACTAGCAGCAAATGTGTAAACTAACAGTTTCTCTATTTTGCTGCAAACCACCATATACATAGAACAGACACGAGTGATTACTCGAGTGCTATAAGTTGTATCCAGTGATCACTTAAGTGTCAGTCATGATAGAAAAAAGAGTCATTTAAGTGTCAAGTTATTGTTAAAAGAATCACTTAAGTGCCACTTGTTATTAAAAGTGAACACTTAAGTGTTAGGTTTTTTAGAATGTGATCAGTTAAGTGTCGTTTTTTTGTACACATCGACTACTACCAGCCACCATCACCGCCCACCATTAGCCACCATCTCCAGCCATCATCACCACCAGGCATCCTAAGCATCCACTTGAGCCACCACCAGCCACCTCTATACTAGTGATATGTTGCTGTATAAGTTGCAAGTGTAAGGTGTCTTACACTAGCTTGCACCAGCACTACCTGGTGCAAGCTGTGCATATTGCACATACATCCTGCACCAGGTGTAACAAAAACCTCCAACCCAACCCACCACCACCAGGCTTTTCACCAGCAGCCACCACCACCAGGCTTTTTACCAGCAGCCACCACCAGCCACACGAGCACCCCAATCACCACCACATATCCACCACCAGGCTTCACCAACCGCCACCACCAGCCACAGGAGCACCCCAGTCACCACCACATATCCACCACCAGAAGTAACAATAAGTAAAAGAAAAAATAAAATCAAAATCAAAAAAGAAAAGAAAAAAGGCATGCCAAAAATGATAAGCAACAACCGCTCCATTGATTTTGAATATCCGTCTCACAAACTCAATGACAAATGAAGTCTCATAAACTCAACTAACTCAATGACAAACTATTATAAAAAAAAAAGAAAAACAAACATTCATAGATGTTTACAACTGACTCCTCAGCCCCACAAACCATATTACATCCCATTTCATCAATCAATATGCACAATGCCTCATGTTTGTGCTCATTTTGATGGACTTCACACTTGATTCATAATCCTTGCACTTTTTTCTAACTGGACGTGAGACTTCTTCTTCAACTGTCTTGGGATGCGTTAAGTCTGATGGAGATGCAATTGTCCTAGGTTGAACTGATTCAGAAGGAGCTGCAACTGTTGTAGGCTGAATTGATTCGGATGGACTTGCAACTGGGTTCTTCTTATTCTTCTTTCTTGTTGGCGCAAGCAATATCTTCTTCTTTGTTGGCGCAGCCGTTGATTCTTGAGTTCGGCCTTGAGAGATAAGAACTTATGAACTTCTCCTAAGCTTTAAAAAGAAAACTCAATTATTAACAAAAGTTTGCATTATAAATTAAATTAAATGCAGCTTATAAAACTTACCTTAAGAATAACTATTCAAGAACGATCATCTGTTTAAAAGCCATAACCATATTATTTTAGCCTCTTCCCAAGAGCCCCTCTTGTTCGAAGGGGAGCGTTACTTTCAGGTACTTGTGATTGGTTGCCTCTTCTTCTCTCATGTGATTTCTTCGGCTCTTGTGGCTGTTCAGCTACAAAAGGGGCTTCTTCGGCCAATTCTTCAGCTAGGCATCTTGTAGATGGCATTCTTATAGATGGCTCTTGATTTGGTTTTCTTCTGGTTGTTTTTCTAGTTACGCCTTCAGCTTCAGTGACACCTTCGGTAGGCTTTGGTGGTGGCCCTTGTGATGACCCTTCTAGTGGCCTTTGTGATGACCTTGGTGATGGATCTTATGGTGGCCCTTCAGTTGGGCTCTCTATTAGTAGCTGAGCTCTAACTTGCCTTCTTTAAACCTAAGAAAAAGGCAAATGACATCATAAATATAACATCATGCCATATTAGAACGTAAATGAAAAGTAAACTCAAATCATTTAACTGATCGTATTTTTTTCTCTGTAGCTGCTGAAGAACAATCGACTTAATCGGTCCTCCGCTTGCTTTAGCCAATCTGCCGAATCGGCTGTCTTCCACCTTCAGTTCTTTGAACAGGCCCTTCATTTTTAGGTATAGCAAGGGCTTCGGTCAATTCTTCACGTGTCACCATGACCTAACAAAGAAAAAAACATTACATACATATCACTTATATCTATGTACATATTCATACTAAATCATAAAGCAGCATAAACACAATTGTCATGACTTACTGGGTTTATTGTCGTCAACTGAAGAATAGTCAACTCACTTCGCCTTTCTGTTTCTCCTTCTCCAATTGTCCCTTCACTAGGCCCTTCGGCTAGCCTCAATTGTTCTTGTTGCTTCTTTAATTGACAACCCTTAATATTGTGTCCTGCTATGTGGCAAAAAGAGCACTTTATCGGTACACCCATCTTATTCATCCTACGATGACATGAGTCCTCTCCCTCCATCATTTTTCTTTTTTTCTTTGGTCTTCCCATTCTCTTCTTTAGTGGCAAAGGTTGAGGTGCTTCGCGATCTGTTGGCTCCCAAAGCTTGCTACTTCTAATTGGCTGCAACATGAATTGATACGAAGCAAGATATTTTGGTTTCTTGTACCAATCATTAAGGTAATCTTCTATGTTGTGGCCCTTCAATTGAATTGCACATATGGCATGTGCACAAGGAATTTCACTGAGTTGCCATGCTCTACATGAACACTTTATCGTACCTAAATTGACAACATACTTATCGAAACCCTTTATTATCTCATATCCTTCATCCCCATTCCAAATGGGATGACAATACCTATTTGCAGTCAAGTTGTCATCCAATTTCTTAGCAATCCTAGGACCATATTGCTTAGTCCACTTTGCAGTGTCATCTCTTTGTCTGTGCAGTCGAGTCATGACCAAAACCCATATGTCTTCAAGCATTGAGATAATTGGTTTACATCTGGCATCTATTATCCTCATTGAATGCTTTGCAGATGTTGTTATCAATGTCACCGCATTTAAATTTCTCGCTGAAGAACGCCCTACACCAATGCTTCGGGTCTGTTTGGAACAATGCATCATAACCATCCTTTGTCAATTGAAACATCTCTTCTTTGGCCATCCTAAAGTTAGCCATATTCGTGCTCTTTGCTAACTGCCAAAATTACGACTGCGACTTGTCCCCTTTATAAGTCTTTGCCCAATTTGCATATATGTGCCGTGCACACATTCGATGTTCAGCATAAGGCAATAGCTTAGCTATTGTTGGAACAAGTCCCTACAATAATTGAAAATATAAAAAATATAAGCAAATGACATGTTGATATCAAAAAGCAAAAAAGTGACCAAATTTTTTAAAAAGCAAATATTACCTTTTGTTGGTCGCTCATGAACGCCCACCTTGACCCATTTGTTATATCCAAATTAATCATCAAATTTTTGAGGAACCAGGACCAATCGTCCTTGTTCTCTACCTTCACAACAGCCTAAGCCAGGGGAAACATTTGGTTGTTTGCATCTCTTTCAATTGCGGCTAGCAATTCTCCCTTGCACAAGCCCTTCAAAAAACATCCGTCCAATCCTATAATCCGTCTACAACTAGATAAAAAATCTCGTTTGCATGCATCGAAACAAACATGGAATTTATCGAACTTCGTCCCAATATCAGGAAGTGGTCTCTCCATGACCTTTATATACACTCTACTTTTAGGATTTTACAGCCTATACTCCCAAGCATAGTCCCACAACTGTCCATATTCACCGTTGTACTGACCAATGAGTATCTTCATCACCTTTTGCTTCGATCTTTTACATTAATTCCTGGATATATTGATGCATACCTGCTCCTTCACCAGCATCCTGAACTGAGTAGTATTCATCTGAGGCATCAGCTTAATCAATTCAAAGAAGTGCTTCGATAACCATGCACTTGTTACCCTTTTATTCTCAAAATTAATGGAACAAGTATGTTCCTCTTGGTAGGCTCTAATCTGGAAAGATTCAGTTCTCCTAACAAATGCGCCACAGATCTTCCATGGACAATTTTGCTGTGAACACCTAGCTCTTACAAAGGTCTTACTGTTTCTAATGAAGTTAATATTCCTTTGTGCAGCAATGGAAATCTTTAGTATAGCTTCCCTAAATTGTTTCGTATCATGAAATTTCATGCCTACTGACAAAGTAGGAGAGGCAACGGATGGATTATAAGAAAAAAACTTACTTTTCCTTTTCCTTCTATGCATAAGTCTTTCATCTTCTTCAAGCTCATCCTGGGAAGTAGCATTCTCGACGCTTTCTTCATAGTTAGTCTCCTCGCCAGTAGCACCGGCATCTGTAAGGCCTTCGGGTCTGTTTGAAACTCCATCGGCTACTTGCAAAGCTGCAAACTTAGCTGTCAAAAAATCCCTTTGTTGTATTCTTGACTGTACAAGCTCCTCGTCGTCGTCATCACTTATAAAATTTTTAGCAGGTAACCCTCTATCATCATCATCAGTTGATTCAGGTACTTTTCAATCTAATCCAGAGATTGTGACATCACCTATGTCATCATCACTTTGGTGAATTGCATTTGCGCTTCTCTCATGTCCATCATATCTATTTTGCCCTCCTTCGACCCTAACGTCAGTACTACCTTGAATATCATCTCCTTCTTATCCTACTTCGACGCTCTCTCCATCATCTTCATCCTCATTTTCACTGTTGTACTCAACAAATATTTTTACCTCTTCACCATGAAGATAATGGTATAGAATATCCTTAAGGCCATTATCATTTTCTAAGCATCTCAAATCATCTCTTAAGTCTTTCCCAAGAATACAATACAGCAGCTTCTGAACTTTACAAGGCAAATAAGTATTTATATCCCTAAGAAATCCTATATAAGATGCATTCTTTATATCCACAAAGATGGTGCCCTTATTTCCACCCTCATACTCCCACTCATCCTCCCTAATCACAAATTTTCCATCGTAGCAAATTATGATAGCGACATAATCCTTGTCATGTGCCATTACTGCACCAAAAACAAGAAAAAAAATAATTAGTTTTTGGGACCACTAGACAATTGCACATGGGAGCCCCCCCACTCTCATAGACTTTAGTAAATAGAGGTTCCCACATTAACAATATGCCCCTACATGACAGCCAAAAAAGAGGTCAGCACTTTAATTATTTTCCTTCCATTCCCTTAAAATATTAACCAAAAATAGAGGTCCTCACAACAAGCATAGGTCCCCACAGCAATCACAGCCCAAGCAATTTTGTCTACTGCATTAAACATGTAATGTGAGAGAATGTATATCAACTTAAGCAAATCAAAGCATAGCATACTCTGACATCAACTTAAGCAAATCAAAGCATAGCATACTCTGACATCAACTTAATCAAATCACAGCCGCTGACTTCTACAAATTCCTTTAAAAGTTTAAACTAAAATTAGAACAACTAAACTTGGAAGCATTTTATGTCGCTAAAGCTAAAGAAAAACAAAGAGAAACCACAGCAAGATTATGTTCTCATTCAGGATTTTGGATTGATAAACATACCCTATACAGCAATCACAGCAGGGTAGTTCAAGGACATACCCTATATAGCCTCACAAATAGGGTGGTTCAAGGACATACCCTATATACTCTCACAAGCATGGTGGTTCAAGAACTTAGTTTTCTTCTCAGAATGGCATTGGTCACCTACTTTACTAGGATGCTCTTAAGGAGATGCATAGACAGTGATCTAACAATCAAAACATACTCTAACATTGGCTTGAAAGACAAATTCACCAAAATAATGAGAAATCTGGTCTCTTTGTATAATGTCAGCAAGTTTCAGTTGAAGTGTATCAACACAAATTCCATCGGAACTGTAATAAAATAATCGAGTCCTAATTAAATAATCTAGCCCTAATTTCATCACGGGGGAGGGGGAGAAGGGGCCAAACCTGGACGACTGACGATGGTGAGTGGCGACGACGACCAAGGATGGTGAGCGGTGAACGGCGACGGCGACCAACAATGGCGACTGACGACGGTGACTGATGACTAGCTTTGGGCGTGAACGGCGACGGAGAGAAGGGCATGTGATCTACTGTGAACGCGGACGGCAAGGAATAGCGTTTTGGTCAGCCAGCCCTAATTAAATAATCGAGCGAGCCCTAATTAAATAATCGAGCCCTAATTTGATCACAGGAGAGGGGGAGAAGGGGCTGAACCTGAACGAGCGACGATGGTGAGCGGTGACGACGACCAACGATGGTGAACGGTGAGCGGCGACGGCGATCAATAGCGACGACTAACAACAGCGACCAATGACCAGCTTTGGGCATGAACGACGATGGAGAGAAGGACCTGAGATCGACTGTCAACACGGACAGGGAGGAACGGCGTTTAGGTCATCGCACAATGACCTAAATGACGTCGTTTAGTTCAGCGCACTCAATGTGGATGGACAGCATCGTTTTTGTCGTCCACGTCGGATTTTTTTTTTTAAAAACATTTGCCACATCAGTAAAAGAAGTCGCCGAAAATCGCCGGAAAATGTCACGTATGCAATTTGGCCGGATTTTGGCCGGATTGGCACTCAAGTGATCCATTTTGCTCCAATTTTGGCACTTAAGTGTACCTTTCGTAAGTTATGGCACTTAAGTGTCCCTTTGGGCAAAGTTAAGGCAATTGAAGGGTCCGCACGTTCGTTGTTTTCTGTCCTACTTAAGAAAAAGACATTGTTATGCCGTCCTATGTGGATGACTTAGGAAAAACGACGCCGCATAGCTTATTATGGATTGAAATTAGGGTTTTTTTTTTTGTTCATCCTCGCCGACCTAGCTTGCTTGGCCACCGTCGCTTGGCCACCGTCGCTTGGCCACCGTGCTCGGCCACCGTGCTCAGCCACCATCGCTCGGCCAAGAAGTGATGGGAAAATAGGAGGCGAGGGTGGAGGAGGAGGAGGAAGAAGGGGGATTGAAGGTGCGAGAGAGAGAGAGAGAGAGAGAGAGAGAGAGAGAGAGAGAGAAGATGATGAGTGCAAGAGAAACAAGGAGGGCGTAGATGGAGATGGTGGAATGGGCTCTACTCAGAGAGTGGTTGGTGCCGGTGTTGTTCTTCGGGAAAGAAGACGATGCCGCCATGGCTTCTCTCTCTCTCTCTTTACTGGTGCTGTTCTTCGGGAAAGAAGACAACGCCGCCATGGCTTCTCTCTCTCTCTCTGCTGGTGTTGTTCTTCGAGGAAGAAGACAACACTGCCATGGCTTCTCTCTCTCTCTCTCTCTCTCTCTCTCTCTCTCTCTCTCTCTCGATTTGGGGATTTAGGGTTTCGACTTGGGGTTTAAGACGCCAAACGACGTCGTTTGGTGATTTACACGCTAACTGTACTCTCCGGCGAGCCACATCAGCGTAAAAAATTAATAAAAAACTACCACGTTGGATTTCCGGCCAACCGGATCGGCGTTGGCATTGAAATGATCGTTTTTCAAAATTTTTGGCACTTAAGTGATCCGACGGAAACTTTTGGTATCAAAGTGAGCGCCGTACACAACTTATGGCACTGATAGTGTACTTCTCCCAAACCAATAGTATAAACAAGAGTGCTCGTGAAATGCATAAGCACTCTTTTTTTTTTTTTTACACTTCACAATTTCAAGTATCAACAGTTTAGTTTGGATTGTTAGTATTTAGATAGCATTCATAATTCTTTTAGCTTGCATTGTTACAAGTGGATATCAGATAAAAGCTTCTTTCTATTGAGCATACAAATTGCTCCACATTTTGCACCAACCAAGTTGAATGACAATATTAATATGCTTAGATATATTGAGTGACTAGTAAAACCTATTTAACATATTTTTAAATATAGTTACCCTTGTTATTTAATGGGAATAGATCTATCTAAAATAAATTATTGGATGAGAATAATATGCCTGGGTGTATTTTGGATTGTAAGTAAAACCAATATATATATATATATTGGTAAATAGAATGGTAGCTAAAGTGCGCAACCACTTCGGGGATTAGAGCATCGAGGGTTTATCCCCTCCCAACAAGGGCTTTTTATTAGGATTGAACCCTTGCTCATTGGCAGGTGAAGACTGTGCTGGTTAGCATGCTATTACTAGACCAATCCTTTGTTGGTTTATTTTACGTTTTCATTAAAATAGCTACCCTAATTATTTAAGAGGAACTGCATGCATTTATGTTAAAGTATTATTTAAAGTGCAATTTAATCTAAATGAATTAACATTGCACATATTAGTTCCATTCAATAATATAAATATTTGAATTAACATGCATTACAAATTATAGGTGTTGAAGGAATATTGCAACTACTACACTAAACCAAGCAAAAAAAAAAAATTGAAAAAAATTGAAAATTATTTATTTATTAATTTGGCTTTGGGTTGATTAAGAAATTATGACATAAATAAATTTGAGTAACTTCGTAATTAAGTAGAGAAAAAAGTGGTGGGCTAGCCACTCCTTCGCAATAAGAAGTTGGACAAAACTTGGTAGAGGTGAGCGGTGGCCTTAGGTTAAGGAAGGACTCTTGGGCTGAGCCACCGGGAGCAAGGGTAGAAGTAAACTCATCACATGCACTCTAATTACAAATATGCCCCCGGATGATGAAAACTAGTGAAGCTCCTCAACTTTTTTTTTCCTCTTTTTAGACGGTCCTAATTCTTTAAAAACTCTCAAATTTGAGGGTCGATTTTAATTTTTTCCTGATTTTTTTTGTTTAAAAAATCCTCTACGTATAACCAAATGCTATGTCAACCCTCAATTTTTTTTTGTCTATTTTTTTTTCAAATTTTATATCGAGTTTCAAAAATGTCTTCCAAATAACAACAATAATTCTTGAGGACGCGGTCAAGAGAGCAATTTTCATCTTGACAAGGGGGCAATCTCAACATCCAGAGATTGAAATTCAGAGCCAAAGGAGACAAGAAAATCTGGGTATGAAAAATAAGAGGATTCTCTGCCAAGTGGACAGGGCATTTTTTCGCGTGCAATAATTGCCAAAGGTAGCTCGAAAAAGAAAAAGATGGAGCTTTTCTTCCTGGCCAATAAAAGGAGATAGAGACAGAGAGGGGGCGGGGTTATGGTCAACGAAAGGGAGAAAACTTATACAAAGAAAAACTGATTGAGTGGTCTGCAATAGAAAAGAAAGAAAAGAAGAACAGAGGAGGTGAACAGAAACAAATGAAGAGAGAATGAGATAAATTGTCGGGGCTTGCATGAGGAAACAACAGAGAGTAAAAAGTTGCAATTTCACCGAAAGTTTGTTTAATCTACTTTTGTGACATTTACATTTCCTTGTAGTTCACTATTCCTGTGCATTGAAACTTCCACCAGGTGAAGGCGACAGCCATAAATGCATGTTTACTGGTCCGGTCAATGAATTGCTAATTTATATCTAGTTCAGCAAGTTTGAATTATTGATGCGTGTCAATTGATTGGATTAGATAAACCAAATCAATAAAAAACTATATATATATATAATAGAGTAAAAGCGGAAGCGAAAGCACAATATGGCATTTTGATTTATTTATGAGATTTAAAGGAGAAATTAAGACAAAACTCGAGCAAAAAATAAATTCTTCCAATTGTTCTCATTGTGTTACGTTATACACACACACAAACATAGTTATGCATGTTGATAATTTTTTATGATCCTCAACACGCGTTGATAACATAATTTTTTTGAATAAATTATCGTTAATAATACAACATTTCAATACTCAAATGAAGTTTATTGGTTTGATTGTATAATATATCAGGCTCAAAGTAAGATGGGTAAATTCCTAGGTGTGATTAAGAGTTTAAACATATTTAATGAAAAACACCTTTTCTGATAGAAAATAAATTAACAAAAGAAAGAGGAAAGTTTGTCGGTGCAGGCAGTAGACCAAGCAGGCCCTTTTCATTGTCTTAATGCTTTGTATGTTTTTATCTACTCTAAGCACTTGTATGGAAATTATTGGACCGGACAAAACTCTCTCTGTCTCTCTCTCTCCACCTTTCATTTTCTCCCGCAAATCCATGTCACAGGCACATGAGGGAAGCGGTGACAATAGGGGAAAGATAAAGGATTTGGAGCAAGGAAGAAAGAAATGCGCAAAGGAACTAGAAAGAGTTGTCATGGAGTTGAAAAGTCTACCTAGAAAAGAAATTAGACGAGGAAAGACAAAATATACGGAGGAGCATTATTATGTTCAAAGTGGTCTCCACCTTAAAAGATATGTAGTGAGTGAGGGTTATAGAAATATCTACCCTCGTCGTGATTCTTATTCAACATTAGATGCTTTTTGATTAGTTCAAGAAATAATAAAATTTATTAGTGGTCCAAGCATCTACACGTTTCTTGTCTAGATAGATTGCAAGTTGCTGTCCATGTCTTATTATATATTTGTAAAATCTTCTCCCTATATTTACCATCATATTCAATTACTAGAAAAATTAAGGTAGATGTGTGTAAAAAATTATGTGTCATTGAAAGTCATTTCGGTCGGTTCTTTGTTGGGTCTAATTCAATGCTATTGGCTGCCCTTTTGTTAGTCCAAGAAACAATAAAGGGAGAAATGCCAAGAGTCCTAAAAGTGCACCCTTTGCTTACTTCCCCTAAGAAGGAGTCAGGATATCAAGTCACTAGAGTTTTCCTCTTTACTTTCTTTGGGTTTATAATCATTCGAAGTCTTTATATAAGTAATCATTACTAATACAACATTTCAATAGTAAAATGAAGTTTATCAATTTGATTTGACAATATATAATAGGCTCAAAGTACAAGAATTAAATTTCTAAGTGGGATCGTGAGTTTAAATATATTCAATTATTGATGGAAAATAAATTAAGAAAAGTAAAAGGAAAGTTCAACGGTGCAAGCAATGGACTCAATTCAACAAAGACTCGTCCCAAGTCTCTCTCTACTTTTCTTCTTTCCAACAAATCCCAGGTTTTAGGTGCGACGAAATTTTAACAGATCTTTGGATTCTCGCGCATTGAGATTTCAGCCACGTCAAGGCAACGGCTTGACTTATTGGTGCGACTCTCAGCACGTGGTCCAATATATAAATCAAACCACAAGAGATAAGAAGGCATTTCCTATTTCTTGAGAGGCATTCTGGGTTTTTTCTCCATCAGACTTGAAAGCTAAAATAAATTAAGAAAAGTAAAAGGAAAGTTCAACCGTGCAAGCAATGGACTCAATTCAACAAAGACTCGTCCCAAGTCTCTCTCCACTTTTCATCTTCCCAACAAATCCTAGGTTTTAGGTGCATCGAAATTTTAACAGATCTTTGGATTCTTGCGCATGAGATTTCAGTCACGAGATGGCAACGTGTTAAAAATTTTGGATGTGTGTGCTGCGAAAGTATGATTTTGGTATTAATTATAGTTTTTGATTAGTGATATATGCAAGTGTATGGTATATTTTGTAGTGAATTGATAAGGAATAAGATAGGATAGTTCAAGAATAAAGAACATGGATATGAGGGAAAATAATTTCATTAATTGAACAAAATAGTTTGATGAAGATTGATGAAGGTCTAAGACCTCTTACGATGAAAGATTTACTTCACACACAAGGTGGAGGGCTTTCCCTCACACACCTCAAATGATCAAGTACAAACATATTTATAGGCGTGAATCACCTCATATCTACCGACTTTGAGTATAATAAAATAATATAAAATTTCAGCTTGCGTGCTTTAGTTTCTTCTCGTTGCAGCTCTTTTCTTCTAGTCAAAGTCCAAGTTGGACTTTGCTTTTCTTTTCTTCTTTCTTCCGAGCTTCTCGTTCCTTCTTCCTTTTTCTCCAATTTTCTATTGTTGCGGCTGCCCATCACTTTTGTTGACTTTAGTTTACTTCTTTAGCTTGACTTCTTGCTGCCCACGTACTCTTGATCCTTCTTTGGTTAAGCAGCCGTTGTTGACTTTCACTTTCCTTTTGCATGAAGCAAATTGTTGCTGCCGACTTCGTCCTTCTCCATTAATAGTTGCTGGATTTTGTTGAAAATAGATCACTAATTTCCAACACAACGACTCTATGCTCGCGGTTGAGAAAGCTTGACTTATTGGTGCGACTCTAAGCACGTGGTTCCATTATATAAATCAAATCATAAGAAATAAGAAGGCATTTCCTATTTCTTGAGAGGCATTCCGGCTTTTTTCTCCATCAGACTGGGAAGCTAAAATCAAGGGCACAGTCAGAGCAAAGCCAAAATGCATCGTCCCATTAAAACTAGTGCGGGTAGAAATGCAGAAGATGTTGATAGTGGCGCCGCTGGTTCGATGATTGCTCCGACAGAAAATAAATCCGTTGCATCTAATTCATTGATCGTGTCGACTGGAAGCTGCTACGAGGTGTTCTTGAGTTTCAGAGGCCCGGATACTCGAAAAGGCTTCACCGATCACCTTTATCATGGGCTCCTCAATGCTGGAATTTATGCTTTCAGAGACGATGACAAGCTTTGCAAAGGCAAGAACATTAGACCAGAACTTTTGGCAGCCATTAGAAACAGTAAAATCCTAATCCCCATTCTCTCCATGACTTATGGTACAAGCAGTTGGTGCCTGGATGAATTGGTTCAAATAATGGATTGCAAGAATAATAAGAGGCAGATAGTGTTGCCTATATTCTATAAAGTGAAACCAGCTGACGTGGGACATCAAACTGGGAATTTCGGGGACGCATTTCATGAGCGTGAGAGGCGTTTGCTTGAGAGGCGTTTCAACCCAACGATTTTGGAGAAATGGAAGCAAGCACTTCTTGAAATCAGCAAGTTGAAAGGATACGAAGCCGATGGGTAAAATTTTTCACTAAAACATTCTCTACTTTCTTATAATATGTGTGGGTGTTTACTGGTTGTTTTAATTCTCATCTGCTTCATTTTCATTTTTTTCCTTATATATAAAAAAAAAACAGTAGGATCTTGTTGGTAGTAAGATCCTAAGATGCATGAGTTCTATAGGCTACTCCTCTTTTTTTTTTTTTTTTTTTTTTCAGATATTGACCAATCTAATTATATATTTTATTTTTATGATTCCATTAGCTTGAATAATAAGATTTTTTGAATGATTTTTTATTCTTATGTCCAAAGATTTTGTAACATTATGCCATTTTTTTTTTCATGTTTACAGTGTACTTTACATTAATTTTTACAAAAAATTTTCTAGTTACCTATTTATTTGAGATTAATAGTACAACTTATTGGTGATTTTGATTTAAAGCTCATTACATCATAGCGTACAACCTTTGCCGTAATTCTTTATCTTCCCAATTTACATATATTAAATCATTGATATCGTTAATTAGTTGCTATTAAAATTATTTTACAAAAGATATGTTTCATTGGTTACATAGGATGATGGTAAAAAATGATTATTTTTATTATATGTCTGTTTAAATAATTTTCAAAGCATTTCCTATCTTCAACTAGTAATTTCCATCTCATGCACCTGCATAAATAGAAGCAATGTTGTTTTTTGGGTAAAAATTATTCTTCTACTTCCCTATAAACTCAATAATAGATCATTATAATCATAGAACATAGGTACTCAAAAGGAAAATAAAGTATAACTTGTTATCCTCCCTAGTGGCAATGAAAACTTATAAGAGAGCCAATCTAGAATAATACTAAATTCACAACACTAGTAGAAACTTACAAGCATGTAGAATTGCACAAACAAGAAGAAATCACTTCAATTGCATTCAAGTAGTTCACAATATCACAATCCAAACAACTTTTTGGATCGGTATTGTGGGACTTGAAATCATCTTGCATCAAATGCTATGAATTGTTTATTGATTGATGGCTAACTCTCATGGTAGGCTGGCTTATTGGATTTTTGCTTATTCAAGCGCTCTAGAGAATTTTCAAAGTCACATTCACGTCATCCCTAGTATCTTTAATAAACAACTAGTTTAAATTTTGGTTCAAATCCATAATATCTACAATATTAAAGATTCCAAAGCGATACCCTCAAGTTTTTCCTAGATTGATTAATTATGTCGGAGTAATAGTGGAATGGGCCATGCCATGTGAAGCAACCACCATCATTTCCCACTTTAGACTTAGCATCTATGATAATATATGGAGGTATGACAACAACGATTTTTAAAGTTTTTCAATCTATCCCCAGATTTATTGTGTTCTTAATAGATAAACAATATGAAATTATGATACTTTTTCACCAATATATATGAAATTATTGTTGCCACATATTTGAGCTCTTGTCATGTTTGACAGGTATGAAGCCGAGTTGGTGAAATCAGTTGTCCGAAAAGTGTTGATCGAATTGAAGAAAAGGTTTGAGTTGGTTATTTCTGAGAATTTGGTCGGAATTGATAGTCATGTGAATAAGGTCATGAAATTTGTGGATAATAAATCTGATGCCACCCTATTTGTTGGCATCCATGGAATGGGAGGCATTGGTAAGACTACTCTTGCCAAAACCATCTACAACAAGCTCTCCAATCAATTTGAGCATCATAGCTTTATTGCTGATATAAGGGAATCATGGAAGCGTAATGGTGTACATTACTTACAGAATCAGTTAATCAACGATATATTCAATCAAGAAAATGAAGTTTGTAATGCGGATGCAGGGACTAAGTTCATCTCCTCCATGTTTAAAAGTAAAAAGGTCCTCATTCTTCTTGATGATGTGGATGATGTTGTTCAGTTGAAGAGTTTGGCTGGTAATTGTGATTGGTTTTCTTCCGGAAGCAAGATCATTATTACCACCAGAAATAAGAGGGTTCTTGAAGAAGCTAGGGTGGACCACGACTATGAACATAAGGAAATGGATGAAAATCAATCTTTGATTATGTTTAGCAAACATGCATTTCGAAGGGACTCTCCTCCGAGGGAATTTGAGGACCTCACTCATGAAGCTGTATCCATCACTGGAGGGCTTCCCTTATCCCTCGAGGTTTTTGGTTCATTATTGTGTGGAAAAGAGTCAAGACAGTGGAAAGATACGATAAAGAAGTTAAAAAAAGTCCCTCCTATGAAAGTGCAAGAAAAGTTAAGAATAAGTTACGAAGCATTGGACTATAGACAAAAACAAATTTTTTTGGATATCGCGTGCTTTTTCATTGGCGTTGACAAGAGAATCCCATCCTACATGTGGGATGCCTGTGATTTTTTCCCAGAGGAGGGAATTGAAGTATTGATATTCATGTCATTAATAAAAGTTGGAAGTAATCATACGTTCAGCATGCATGACCAATTGAGAGATCTTGGTAGGGAAATAGTTCGCGAGGAAAATCAATGGAAGCCTTGGTGCCGTAGCAGGTTATGGGACTATGAGGAAGTCCAAAAAGTGCTAAAGGAAAGTAAGGTAATCATTTCGTTTCTTTTTTCTCATTCAGTCCATGTTCTACAATTAATTGTAATATTGGTCCACTACTTAGTGCTTTCTCTAGACTGAGCACCTTCACTATTATTGCTCTCGAATATCTCATTGACATGATTAGAAAGTAGGGAGTAGGGAGGTTGCTCCCTTTTAGAAAGAATTTCTTTTTATGGTTTTTCTCTCATATATTCATATTCCCTATCATATGAAAGTAGTGTACGTTGCAATACACACACACATTAAATCTCGTTTGATTTATTAGTTAGTAAAATGTCGTATTTCACGTATCACTTTTTACTTGATAAATTACCCTCTTTGCTAAGAATCTTTGTTTTTCTTTTAAGATGACTATCTCGATTTTCATGTTCTCGTATGATATATTAAATCAATACTTTTAATAAAAACCACTTCAGATGGAGTTTTTCTTTCAGCCAGGTTACTTAACACGCGATTTTTATGTTCTCATATTATGTTAAATCACTACTTTTAATAAAAACCACTTCTTATAATTTATTTTTTCAGCCTGGTTACTTAGCAAGTACTCCCAAGATACCTTTAGACAAAATCTGATTGTCCTTCTTTATTATTGACAAGTAATAGACAGGCTGGAGCAGAGGGCGAGACAGATTGCTCGTCTCAACTAATAAAAAAACCAAAAGTAAATATCTTGCTCTCTCGTTTAAAGATAAAACATTGCTCAAATTCCTGAAAACTACCAAAAAAACTCATTTACGATTGGGCTTGTCAACGAGTTTCGGGGATACACCACTCAAATAAATAGCCAAAGTGCATGCTCTTGAGAAAAAAACGAAAGATAAAGAGTAAAAGTTACTCCAAACAAGTCTTTCTAGAAAGATGGTTATTTCAATTATCTGAGTCGATTGCAAGAAATTAATTTTTTTCATCAAAAAGAGTTCGGGCGGGATCTCGTGGCCTCTTCATTTTCCCCCTTCCGTTCCAACTTTTGGAGTAGTCGGAACAATTATTTCCATTTTGAAGCATCATGAATGTGTCGAAATAAAAAGGAGTTTTATTTCTAACTTTTTAATCTTTTTTTTTGCCTAGAAGTCTCCTTAATAACACCTAATCTGTGGTGAGGTAAGTTTTGCTCGCCGACTCGCGCTTCCAAGGTTTTTCTCACTTTTATTTATCCTTTCATCCATGCCGATCGCTTGTTCTCCAACGAAGATACTTTCTTTCTAGGTGTGTAAAATGCGTTTTGGGCTGTGGCGACGGTGAATTTGTAGTTGGAACATCTTTTTTTTTTTTTTTTCCATTTTTTTCCAGTGGTGCATTGTGCACTGATGTTATGATATATAAATCATAACTACTTAGGATATATGAATCATAGAATTAATATTCTCTAGATGTTAAAATTAAGATAATAGGACTAATGATGCCTGCATTTCTCATGAAATTTGAGTCATTATTCCATAGTGGGGAATGAAAGGGACACTAATTTTATGTAATATTACGTTAGGAATTTCATTTACCAATATTCATAGGACAATGACTGATTTAAAACTTACCAAATAAGATAGGAACAGAAATTCCTTAAATATAATATATATGCATGTGTATACATGTATATGTATATCATCAAGCGTACTTCACGCAATGACTATTAAAAAGAGAAATGTTTTATGTTTTCTTCATAAAAAGTCCGAGAGATAATTACTCAAATTCTATTTTGTATAATTTAGTATGTGATTGTAATTGCATTTGTGAAAGTTCAAGAGAAAAAGTATAATTCTATTAAAATTGACAAGTCAAATTTTGATTTTGCACTTTGAAATTTGATTAAATGCACGAATGTCTTAACTAATAATGAAGCTACAGTACCAGAAATAAAAGGATTACAAGTTGTAAAGTTTTTACTCTATACAAGCCATTACATCATAATTCCTTTTAAGATCTGACTACGTATGGCCAAATTTCAAAATGGAAGTTGACATCCTTCACTTTGTTAGCCTTTATAAATACTTTTTATTGGCATAAAAAGAAAAATCATATCTACATATTGCTAGTCTCTTGAATGCACAAACAATATTTGATCATACTAATGACTCTTGATTCTTGTTTATAGGGAACGGGCAAGATTGAGGGGATTAATCTTAGTGAAGGCAACTTAGAAGGCCTTGGCAAAATAGCTAGGCGAGATGGCAGAGTTTATGCAGAAAAACAATTCAAGAATTTGACGAGTCTAAAATTCCTTCACCTAGATGGGGCACATTTAAGTGGAGATTTTAAGGACTCAATGGAGGAGTTAAGATGGCTTCGTTGGCCATATTGTCCTGCAAATTTTGAAGTAAACAATTTTTGTGTAAAGGAATTAGCTGTGCTCGAACTAGAAGATAGTGAGATAAATGAGAAATGGGAAGGATGGAATTTTTTCATGGTAAGAACTAAAGTCTTTTTCCCCCTTTTATGCTTTCTTTTGAATCGTAATCACACTCACCCCTCAACAATCATTATTATTATTTTTAACCAGATGGGAAAGAAGCTCAAATATCTAAACCTTCGTGGTTGTCGATCCTTGGAAAATACAGACTTCCTCTCAGCTTTTAAGAAGTTAGAGGTTCTCACCCTCAATGGGTGTAATACACTGAAGCGAATCGATGCTTCAATTGGAGACATGGAGGCCCTCCTTCGCTTGGAGCTGGCCAAGTGTCTCTGCCTCAGGGATCTTCCAGCAGAAATAGGTAAATTAAAATCATTGCAGCAACTTGATCTACGACATGCTACATCCCTTTCTGCATTACCAAATGGCATAGGGTCTTTGGAGAATCTAGAGATTCTAGATATTTCTTACAGCTGTATAGAAGAGTTGCCCAATGGTATTGGGAGTTTGAGAAAGTTCCAAGTGTTACATGCTTATGGTTGTAGAAATCTGAAAGGGTTAATGGTAGAAAGCATGTGTAATCTTTCTTCCCTACGACGCCTTGATTTTAGAGATTGCTTCGAGCTCCAATTGCTGCCGGACCTTCCTTCCGGCTTAACATATTTGGGCATCACTTGTCAAAGTCGCAAATTGCCTTTGCTTTCCCACCTAGCCCATCTCAAGGAACTACAAGTTTGGGGTTGTGGATTTCTCCAATGCATCCAGGAGCTTCCATCAATGCAATTAAAGTGTTCAAAATGCTCCCAACCAACGGACATTGAAGAATCAAATCAACTCAATCCCTAAACACACCCTTCAAGTTGGAATTCTTGGAAGTTTGGGGCTGTGATCTATCGAAACATTGGACGTTTCACAATTTATCCATCTAAGGACATTAGATGCCTATGATTGCAAGAATCTACTTGAAGTTCAAGTGCTTGACAAATTGATATATTTGGAAAGCTTGACTATCACATCCTGCAATTCAATCAAACGGTTGGACCTTCCAAAATTTGAGGGTTTAAAGAAATTGAATGTTCACTGGTGCGACAAATTAGCCGAAATTCAAGACCTTGATAGGTTGGAGTACTTGGAAAGGCTAGATATTGAAGATTGCGCTTCAATCGAAGGGCTAGACCTTCCAAAATCTGGGAGGCTGAAGAAATTAAATATTACAAGTTGCAAAAACTTAGCCGAAATTGAAGGCCTTGATAGGTCGGAATATTTGGAAAGTTTAGTTATCGACCGATGCACTTTAATTGAAAGGCTAGATCTTCCAAAATCCGGGAGGCTGAAGGAATTACAAGTTGGAGAATGCGTAAACTTAGCCGAAATTCAAGGTCTTGATGGGTTAGAGTATTTGGAAGGGCTAGTTATCTCATGGTGCACTTTAATGGAAAGGCTATACCTTCCAAAATTCGGGAGGCTGAAGAAATTAGAAGTTGGAGGCTGCAAAAACTTAGTTGAAATTCTAGGTCTTGATAGTTTGGAGTATTTGGAAAGTCTAGATATCTTTAGGTGCACTTCGATTGGAAGGCTAGACCTTCCAAAATTTGGAAGTATGAAGATATTATATGCTTACTCTGCAAGAAATTAGTCAAAATTCAAGGCCTCGATAGGTTAGAGACCTTGGAAAAACTGGATATCTCTAGGTGCACTTCAATTGAAAGGCTACTCCTTCCAAAATCTAAGAGTCTGAAGATATTAGAAGCCAGAGATTGTGAAAACTTGGTCGAAATTCTGGGCCTTGATAGGTTGGAGTCTTTGAAACAACTTAATATCATTGGATGCAAGTCACTCAAAACAATTCCAGAATTATCTAGAACGTGGGTTTATCGATATTATGAGATTATAGATGGCGAAACGATGGCATTTGACTTAGACTATATGTACAAATCGAATGAGTAATATATTGGAATGATCCACATTTTCTAACGAAGGTACATAAAGCAGGTAATCGACCTATGCTCTTTTGAGATCTAAGGCCCATTTTTCATTTGTATCTCCCGCTTGCGATATTTTTCAAGATTTATGATCTTGTCATTATTATTTCCTAGTTGATAGTGTTACCATTGTTAGTTCATTTACTTGCTGAAAGGAAAAACACAGGAAGCATTTCCATAAGTTTCTTGAGGAAAATTTTTAGTATCCTATATTCCATTTGAAAACCGTCTTGCATTAATTAATGCATGAATAGCACATAATGATAAGGAAAAGTATCATACTATGTCTCACAAAGCAACCATCTTGAGTTAAATACACTATACTAATTTAATCAAAGCTTTTGTAGTGGATGATGTTAGAAGCCCCATCAGTTGGATCCAAAGAGTTCAAAAAGAATATCGAGTTTGACAAACCGAGTTCCCATAAACTTTGGAGTATTATTAATAATTTGTTGAGGTTAGTTGCTGGATTGATTTCATCTAACTCACTGGCAGGATTCAGTTATTATTCCATTGGTTGACGTAAATGCTGAAATATCCATGGGCACTTTCGCAAGGCACTTCTAAAAGGAATCAACATCATAGAAGGATCAGGAGCTCGATGTTTCTTGAACTTCTCCAAACCCTAACAATGCATCCTTGGAATGGTAAAAGGTTGCTTGCATGTTGTCATCCCACATTTCCTCTGCTTTTTTTTAAGCTCTATCCTTCATAAGCCCTCTTTCAGCTCGCATTCTTGCAATTTGTTCCGGCATTGGTGCTGCATTTTCAGCTACTCATGGAGCTTTAGCTATGGAGACCGACAAAGGGCCATTGTGCATCATGCTTCCATTTTAGCTCCAGTTTGAAAAACCACTAGCTTCTTAGGTTTGGCTCCTAGCATTCTTTTGTGATCTAATGAGCAGTTGACTCAATTGTTCTAATTCGATTTTGTGAAGTTTGCTTGATTTCTGATTGGCAGGTGAAGATGATAGAGTGGAATTTGGAGAAGTGTTGGCTGGTGATGGTCATAGAGGACTCGAAGTTGGTGCTTCATCACTTTAATTGGCAAAGGCTATGGACAGTCCGTCCTTGTAATTGCTTTAAAGTGAGAAAGTTGGTCAACTTAGTATTCCTTGGATACTGCAAAGTATGGTCAACTTAGAATTGCCTTCATGTACTCGAGCTGCTATTTTGGCAAGCCTTCATTGGGTTGTGCTATCCATTTGTGTGCTAGAGAATTCTAATACCATGGTGTAATGGAACTTGGTCATTTGTTAAAGGTTAGAACAATATGCTGTTAAGCCTAGTATTGTTTTCATGTGCTCTAGTAATTGAATCATGCTTTAATCCAACATGACCAAATTACTTGCCAAATTGATGATATGCAACTGTAAATGACTCTTAGTTTTTGGGTTTGCTCTTCATTTCATGTCATCTTGCTATGGTCTCCATAAATACTTAGAGCACTTCAACTAGATAAGGTTGACTCAAGTTAAGGTGGTTTGGTGGTCGTCAACCGTGGTTTTTGTTGGTCCAGCACTATTTTAATTATCCACATGTTAATGGGGCTTAAAATTGACGGGTTGATTGTTGCTTCTCATTGGATTGGAAGTTCTCACTTTTTGAAAGATCAATTCTAATTTCTTGTGCTTTTTTGCCTTTGATGTATATTGCTAGGTCAGGTCAGCAAGATGTCTTACACATATTATTATGCCGGAGAATTACTGCAACTTGGAGGATTGGGGACAATGAATATTTGCGAATGACACTTTTGAGGAATTTCAACAGATGGAACATAGGTATTGTCAAAAGAATTAGAAATGCAAAATGTAATAGAATCTTGTTAATGCATAGAAGTTCTTACCTGAATGCATCGTTAATTGCTCTTTCATTGTAGATTCTTCTTATTGATGCTATATCTAGTTTTCCATGCATAGGTGTTCTTATTCATGCCACCTCTATGAGAGAAATATGAATTATGGGACAAAATATTGCTGTTATCTATTGTTTGAAGTAATTGCTTTTTTCCCCTTTAAGTCTGGTCCTCATTGCTAATATGGTTACCAAAATGTGAAATTCTTGATTTCTTTGTATGCATAACAAGAGATTAAATATGATTGGCGGGGTTCGAAATTGGTTTGTGTGAACATTGCAATCCTTTATGTAAGAGCTTGTGCTTTTGTGTTACCCAACTCATCAATTATTTGAGTTTGTTCAAAGATCTTTCTATCCATTTTCCTATTACCATGAAATTATACAAATATTTTTCATTTCCTTGCCTGAGTAGCCTGAACTTTGACACTTGAAGGAGAAAAAGAAAATGAAATCTTTGGGGGTGGGGTGTTGTCATCTGGATTTTGTAGTCAACAATGGTTTTTCACTTACCCTCTTCCTAATATTTTATGTTTCATATTTGATCTCAGGTTGATTACTCGATAATGTAATTGGAACTTAAGTTGGGTGATCTTGTCGGGTTGGGCTTTCTGTTTAGCTTATGATAATTGTGTATGGGAAAACAATATCTCATTTTTCCAGATTAGCGGAAAATAATATTACCACAATTCCCTCCTACATTTGTTTTAGCATCCACCAAATACATTCCCATTTTGCTGTCCTTCTATGAGGTATATACCTTTAATTTGAAACTGCGATTTTCTCCGGAGATCTGCACGTGCAGACCACAACTGCTTTTCTTGCTAATCATTTTTTTGTATGACTCTACACGATGCCTCTGACTTTGCTTCATCTAATCGGACTTGTGAAATTGGATTTACAGATTATATCTCCTTCCAAATAGTCTTTTTTTTTTTTTTTAGATGTTACAAACGGTATAGCAGTGGTGAGGTGATTTATAAATGATTCAAGCAATGTGAAGCAGGGAAGGCTTTTGGAATCAATCTTGTTGTGCATCCCTCCTTATTACTATTGTGTGGATTTGGCTTCATAAAAGGTAAAAGCTAGGTATATAAATGGAAATCAATAAAAAATAAGTTTGTATGTCACTCAAATTAGGGTTAATTTTGTAAGTTCCTGAAATTATGGTTTATCATTTGATGTACGTAACTTTAAAGCATAAGAAGCTACGAAAAATAAATGGAAATCAATAAAAAATAAGTTTGTATGTCACTTAAATTACGGTTAACTTTATAAGTTCCTGAAATTATGGTTTATAATTTGATGTACGTAACTTTAAAGCATAAGAAGCTACGAAAAATAAAGTACATAATTTGAAAACAATCACAAAAATAATGGTAAGTCCATCCAATAAGACTTGGTATCTTCAAGTTATTGGGAAAAGTATCAAAAATGTCTTTAATCTATTATATTGGTACCAATTTACTTTTAAACTTTTTAGTTGGATCAATTTACTCTTAAACATTTTCACATTAAGTATAATTCAGTCTATCTGGCCAATTTAGACTAGAAATTAGTGACATGGACACCAACAATCCCATATGGCATCGTCAATGTTGACGTGAACATTTTAAAATAATTTTTTACTAGTTTTTCACTAATTTTTTTTATTTTTGATTTTTTATAATTTTTTTCCTTTTTCCTTGTTTTCCTTTCTTTGGACTGTGGTCGGTATTGGCCATTGTTGATGACCAGCCATAGGTGATGTCATATAAGATCGCCAATGTCCACATCATCGATTTCCAACCTAAATTAGCCGGATAAATTGAATTGGTACCGATGTAAAAATGTTTAAAAATAAATTGATCCAATTGAAAGGTTTATAACCGAATTGGTATTAATGCGATAGATTTTAAAACTTTTATGGTACTTTTCCCTCGAGTTATTTGGTAACTCAGTTGGGGATGGTTGATAAGTCTTTTAAATTGATTGGTAATTTGACTTGAGGGTGTAGATATATAACTTCAAAACTACAAAATATGTAAATAAGTTTTGGTAAATTATTACAAAAGTGGAAAATTCAGATATAATCACATAAATATCGTTCATTTAATCACAACAGTCTACCACTAAACTTGGTTTTTATGATAGGCAAATCCTATATCCATGATTCCAAACCTCGTACGTCTCTAAAATCTCTAGTGAGATTGAGGATTCCTCTCGTTCAGTCTACACAGAGAGACCGTATTTCAAAGGATGGTGCGCTTTGTGAAACTTTCGGGCTGCTGGTGCAAAGAGAAGACCGATGCACATTGTAACTTTTTGAGACAAACACACATTGTAACTTCATGAAACAATATTAAGCTGAGCTAAAAGTTTCCAGTTGAACATGCAGAAAGGGAAATTTATTTCAAAAATCTGCCTCAGGTGTTGTATTCAATCACATCTCCTGTACATGTTAAGCTAAATCCCAGGGTACAAAACGGAGAAAAATAAGTCACCAGTGTTGATGAAATGATCAGGATTTACACAGACGGACATCCTTGGGAAGGATATCTAAGAATGACCTTGGCCCTTGGAGAACACTTTGGGTGCAACCGAAGAATCTGGGCCACTTCAAGCAGCGGCAATGGTTCAAATGCTCGGGACGATTTGGAATTGGGGCTATTGATCACTATTTTGTCCAGCCAGAGTGCATTCTGGAGGAGAAACTTGAGCAGGGAAATAACAGGTTCCCATGCCAGCAGATTGGCACCACAATCAACAATCTCAACATGCTTGAGATGCATCAAACACTGACAGATCCTCCACTTTACAAAATTCCAAAATTCTTCTCCAGCAAAGACGTGGCAGCCTGCACTCTCTGCATTCAACTCAATCTGCAGATGTACAACATCATGACTAAGGAGGAGATACACATTTGGAACTAGATGAGACAATTATCAAGCTTTGAGAGTATAAAATAGCATTTACTACACCAAGAGAAATATAAATCTATTGAGAATCCAAAATTTCAATTAAATAGACAGGTACAAAAATGACTTTCAATCACGAGAAGAAAAGAAATGACACATTTATATGTGGCCTAAGGCTAAAACTCACAATCTGTATATGTTCAAGCAAATCTGGTGTTAAATTAACACAGTGAAGTGAGAGGGTTCTAGCAGTTGTGTACCGCAGAATTGGGGGTGCAAGTCATTTGTAAGTATAACTTCTCCAAGAGCCGCGTACTTCCAAGTATTTTTGCTATAGCCTCGGGACCTCCCTCATGGCCTGCTGCGCCAAGTAACATCAGATGCCGACATTCTAAGGATGGAAGAAACATGTCTCTCGCCTCCATTAGTGACAGCACCTAAGCACATCATCGTGGTGGAAGAAGCAGAAACTGATCACTTTACTTTCTTTAAGCACTAAAGAAGATTAAACATAAGACATGCTTGCAATTCCAAAGACCTCTCACAATAGCCAACAGACCAAACGAATGAGCAAACAAGGACATCAGATTTTAGTGTTATCGAAGTCAATGTAATGCTGGACCCATAAAGGTGATATCAGCTTAGGTGTGTAAAGTTCTTTTATGAAAAGGAAAAGAGCCTTATCCAGCAAAAATTCTGTTTATAAGATGACAAGGTTTCTCTGAAATAACAATTTATGAGCATGGTATCATCAAGCACCAATAAACAATCTCACAATTTATCCTAATCAAATGGCAGAATGTGTAATGCATGTTTGCAACTTGAGCCAGGAATAATAGGGCTAAAAGAATCGGCTTGCACCTGAATGCACCAGCTCCCCATCACTAATTTTGTGACATGATGCAGCCTCTTGAGAAGCCCCTTGAGAAGATCAGCATGAGCCTTAACCTTATCGAGTGCACAAATTTTCATGTTGAAATTTAACTCAGCCTCAATCAAGGAAGATACTTCATCTAGTCTAAACTCTCCCCCTCGAGAATTGCCCAATAGGCGCAATTCGAGAAGATGAGGAGCTGAAATTTTCAACATTGAAGCTTGACCACGAAACTCATGAGAATCAATCACCAACTCTCGAAAACTTTTTGATTCAACCATGATGTGCTTGATGCCCACACAACTTTTTAACTCAAGGAACTCTAGAACAGGGCTGCCACTCAAAACTCTCATCAGCCCATCATCGTTCAACTTCGCATGTTCAATGTGCAATATCTTCAATGAACACCAATTCACAGTGCCACACACCCCAAAACAGCATCGGGATATGTGCAAACTCACCAGAGTTTTGCAGCAAAATAAGATTTGAGGCAATGCATAAATTTTGTGGCGCCGATAATTTAGGGTTACCGATAACTCTTCGACATCATGCTCAACTGCAAACTGGAGCCACCTATCAAGACTTGACCGCATCAAGGCGAGACAAGGAGCATCAAAGAGGAATCTTTTCAACTTAGTTGAGGCGCAGCGTGACTGCACTGAGTTGACAAAAGCAATGAAGCCCTTGGCTTTCCGACTACCACCAGGGGGCAAAGAGAAACTCATATATTGACTAGAGGCCCAAGTTGAACGCCATTGCTTGGACAAGACACTGGTTTTGACTGTGTCTTTTGTGGTCAAGAAGGAGAAGATATGAAAGATTATGGCATCAGGCAATTGGCTGATGTAATCCACCGTGTTTTGGGTTTCATCTTGATTGGAAGAAGGTAATCGTGCACGTTTAACTGCTGACAATGATGAAAATAAAGGTTGTCAACAAACGTGACAAGACTATAAAATCTGATCAGCACAAAAGGGAAATAGCTAAACACTAAGAAGTCTTCTGGCTTTTCTTAAAAAAATAAAATAAAAATAAAAATATCAAAGAGCAAATCGAGAGAGCTTGTGAAGGTTATTCAATTAATAGGCGGGCCAAACCAGGCTGCAGCCTTAACTCCAGAAGGAACAATTATTCTGAGTATTCTGAACCAACTACTGTTGATTTGCTTGAGCCTGGTTGGCTTTGGCTTTGAAAACTTGAGATGACATACAATATATACAAGGTAATCAAGAAACTGGATCAATGCATGCATAGCAGCACTAACTGCATATAGCACAAAAAGATGAAAGGGATGAGGGATAGATGCCCCACGAGTACCACCTTTAGAGCACTATGTGATTACTCCAACTTAAACTCTCTGAGCAAGTGAAACTAGATGGATAATGGATACACAAAAACAGGCAAACAATGACTCACTATCTTTGTGAAGTTCATGTACTTGAATTGATCTTCAAATCTTATAAGAAAACAAAAACATAAAAGAGAAATGTGAATCATCTTTTGCAAGCATGCATCTTCTGACCCCATAAGAGAGACTCAATTTTAACCAGAAAAATGAAATCGAGGCAAAGAAGTGGGAGGAAGTTACAAAAGATGCAAGCGTTTGGCCCTTTCTAGTTAGACTGAAGTTTGCTTCCACTCTTTGAAAAACTTGTTCTTCACAAATGCATATCTGATTCTGAAAAGGAAAAAACCAAGATCTTTTGGTTTTTAAATCAATAGGTTACAAATGAAATGAAGAAATTCAAATGTGCCACTGCCCATGGAATAAATTTGCATTTGGGGTTACAGATGAGTAAGATTGGCAAAAGAATTTAACTTCCTAATACTAAAACAAAAAATCCCCCAAAAAAATCATGTGCCCATGGAACATTTACCCTGTCAATAAGCAGCACCGCTCATAGTGGGTACATAAATGTGTACTATGTAAAGCCTAAAAAAGGACAATTCCAGGGCAAGTCCTAAAATTTGTCACGCTAATGCACTTGAGTCCTAAAACTTTAATTTCGTGCATTTAAGTCATACTAGTTGCAATCGAATGCACTTGAGACATTCAATTAACTCCATAAATTTTAGGTGGAAGGAAGATGCTGCATGAATTTTTCATTTTCTTTTAATCATTACATGGCTGCTAATAAGAAAAAGAAAAATGCCACGTAGATTTTCCATTCTCTAAAACCTAAAAGCACTAAGGAGCTAACGGAAGAACTAAAGTGGATGAATGTCAAATTTAAGGACTTAAGTGCACAAAATGAAAGTAGTTTTAGGACTCAAATGCTCTATATGTCCCCAAAAACAATGTATAAAAAGAAAAGTGCAAGCACATTAATGAAAGTACTATTTTAAAGAAATATACATATCTGCAAATATAAATGTGGATGACAACAAAAATTCTAATTTCTACATCAATGGTTTCAAATAACAGGAACTTAAGTCGTACCCGAGTCCTCACTGCTATTCCCAGCAGAGTTAAATGGCAAAGCATTAGGTATGGTACTCTGATGCTCTGTCTCCATTAACAACATCTTCAGAGATATCTTCCTTAAATAATCGGACTAAAAGGGAAAGGAAGCGGAAATCACTAAATCACTTCGTAACTGACCAACAAATTAAATAATCAAATTAGAAAGAAAGTGAAGCAGATATCAATTTGAAAATACAACTTAAAACTTAGGTGCAACATCACAGCACTGAGCAAACCTGATTTCACCGGCACAAAGCTAAATTCAGATATTAACAGTTCCAGTTACTAAATGAATGCATGCATCATAAAAATTCTCAACAGATTATGCAAATAAAAGAAAGCTTCTCTAAATATTTTAAGCACAAGCCTATCCAGTTTGTTTATCCATCCTCTATCCACGAAGAAACTTGATACAGAATAAGCAAGCACTAGCTCCCGGCCAACTTTGTAAAAAGCAATCAACGATAAGATCGAAGAGAATGAAACGCACATACTGGACATGGACATCATATAATACCAGGCTCGTTGCAAGAGCATAAACATTTTCCTCAAACTTCACAGCATTTTGCACTTCAGCTGAAATTGTTTCTAGCCAATATATATAGTTTCACAATGATAGGTAAGATTTCATTAAGTATTAAGCAGGTACCACCCCTACAAAATGGATTAAAATAGAAGCCACCCCCATACAAAATAATGCACAAAAAGACTTTGTAGCATTTCCAACAAACTAGATGTTTGAAGTTTGGACTTTCCCGCATACCAATAGTGAAGAGTGTCCAAACAATTATCCCAAAAAAAAATCCCACGAGGATTCAACTCCTTGAAATGCCTTTTTATTCCTCTTTCTTGAAATGAGCCAAAAAAACAAGGAGAGGAACCATCTTAGTAATCTGTTTCTTTCTGACACACAAACTGAAAGTCCCTCCCCAAGCCCGAAGTTCATGTCATACTATGCCTAAGGTCAACCAATTTACTCCTAAAATTATAAAAACTGTAGCCAAAATCTTTCTGTCCAGCTACAATGTAAAACTTAGTGATTCATGATCTCTTCTTCAGTCTTGCACAAAAAGCACCTGTAGGCCAGTATTTTTCCTCCCTTCTAATGATTATCTGAGGTAAGAATAAATCCCCAAGCAGCTTGCCAAACAAAAGAAAAAAAAATGAAACCTTCAATGGAATCTGAACTTTCCAAATAGATTTTTACAGGAAGAGTGTGCTCTGGTGTAATTGCATCTGAGTAGAACAGAGATTGGAATGGTAGGATTTGACAGAAAAAGTTCCAGAGGTACAACAATTCTACTGTAGCCTAATCGTCTTCACATCTAACATCTCTCAATACCAAAAAAAAAAAATGAGAAAGCTTTGAGCTTCTAATCTTGAACCCTACACAAGTTACTAATTTAAGACACTCTTTCTCCGTTGTCAGTCTTCCAACAATCAGCTAGACTAGCTCTCTTGTTTCTTGCTAATGCACACACATCCGGGAATAAGTCTTTGAAAACAGTTTTTCCACACCACATCATCCTGCAACATAGTATGCCTACCATTTCCCACTCTAATAGAAAGTCTGTTTTTGAAAAGCATTCCATCCTCGCCTAATGCCCTTCCAAAGCCCAATTCCATGTGTTCCTCAACTAGATTTTGTTATCTACTTTGTATCTTCCAGACCAAATTTTGCAACGAGTGAACTCCTACAAGGGCTAGTTTTCTCCTCAATAATTTCCACAACCATTGTCCAAGCAAGCTTTATATATAAGAACAAACGACTTTACCCCCAACCCCCCCATTAGCAACTCGTTGTGTTACAATACTCCAATTAACTAAATGAAATCTCAGATTGTCATCCCAATCTCCCCAGAGGAACTTCTTTTGTATGCTCTCAAGTCTATTAAGACAAAAATTGTTATGTATTTCCATTAAGCTTAGGCTAATTGGTTTACCAATAATCAGAGGTAAAACCAATTCTGAGAGAGATGCAATTAGAAGACTCATGATGGAAGCAACTTGTTGTCGCCGGATAGCTGCAAGGGCTACATCAGAGAGACACGTTTTGGTTTCATCGACATGGCCATAGAGGTTTTGTCCCTTAAGAAATGGGATAACTTGTGCTCTCCATAATAAGTAATTGGATGCAGAGAGATGTATGCACCACAAAAACAGGCATGAGACACTAAATTGGCCCACTAAGCAATCTACTAAGTTGACTAATTTCTCATTCCACATTGGTACAGTGCGCCAACATGTTTGAAACGCCAGTAATTCTTCCAACTACAACATCTAATTCCCCATACGCCTGTTTTACCAGCTTCTACAGCTGCATGGTAATCCATCCACCATTTCAAGTCCTTGTTGGAGAGGTATATCAACAATCTCCTCCGTCCAGCATACTCTATCATTCTCAACAAGTCTTTTTTGGTCTGTAACATATCAAAGAATTTTCTTTGCACAAAAACCCCTTTACCTTGTAGGTATCTCCCGACACAACCAGCCTCAAAAATTGCACACAGCAAAGAAGATAAGAGGAAAAAGTCTTCAACATCTCAGAGAAAGCAAACAGCAGTATAAAAGAAGAGGAAAAGAGCCTACGATGTCAATGGGGGCCTTTGTCAATGGCTAGCTGGAGTTCATGGTGGTCAATGGAGGTTAGGGAGGTTGCAGGAGCTGGAAAACAGAAGAGTCGAGAGCTGGAAAAGGTTCAGGAGTTCAGAGTGGGTAAGAAAAGAATGAAAGGTCAAAAGAAAAGGTTTGCTGGAGATGGTCACAAGATCTAGTGTATAACAGAGCTGAAATTACATAAACCTATTATAGTCATAAAATTCAATGGATAACAGATAAAAAATCCAGTGGAAGTTGCATATTGTTCAATAAATTATGAAAAACTTTCTCCCAAATAAGAAAGCTAAACTCAGAAATGATTCAAAATAACACATATAAGAATTCACAAACCTAAAAAATTTTGGCGATGTCTAATCCACACGCATTAATAGCATCACCTCCTATTACAAGTGGAACGGGGTGGGAGTTCAAGCATTGCACCTCAAGGTAGGCCAAGAAAAAGTTTCCTGTGGAAAACCTTTGGGCCTTCAACCGCTACAACAACTACACTGATGCAATTGAGTTGGAAAAAGGAAAAAAAAATTGAGATTAATATGAAAAAACACAACCTACAAGCAATAAGATACCTAAGAATCCTTAGGCTCTGGATAAGTAAATTTTTGTCGCCAGCATAACAGGCAATCATCTGGTAACTGTTTTCCTGCCAGAAAGCCACAAGGCCTTACCTCTGCAATTATGTTCATCTACATACTATGGAAAACCCTCCTGGTTGCAAACAAAAATATAAGATAATTCATTTCAATTAAGAAAGAAATAAAACCATCTTCTTATGCTATATTATCAACAATTTAACAAGAGCTACCGTCCTACATACCCTCTAGATCCCATATTGACAATTAACTAAGACTAAAAATTATCCAACCAGAAAAAAACTACAGCGAAAGCTACCCCAGAATTCATGTTGCCCCTCGACCTAATAACAAGACCATATTGTAAAACCATTACTTCATTAACCTGCTAAACCCTAGGAAATGGTCCCTAATCAACAATCCATCCTAAAACTCCACAATTTTCCCTACGAAAACGATAAAAACCCAAGCAAAAGGAAGGAGCACTCACATCTTGTGGACAATCCTCTCCCGTGATCAAGGCGGCAACTGAACCCTCCAACAGCCCCCATCAAGTGCAGCTCCGGTGCCCCAGCCTCCTCCGCCACCCGGCCGCGTGGGCCTCCAGTTAGCGTTGATCATCATACCCACCATTCAAAAACCTCAACAACCAAAAACCGCACGGGGACTTAGCCAAGCAATAAGAGAAACAAGACAATCAGCACACGCCCACCCACAAGCAGATTCGAATGGCATAAACCAACACAATCAACGCCGACTTCAAGCAACCCAAACCCACGAATCCTCCCACCTTCCGACCCCATCGAAAACCCAAAAGGAACAGTCGATGGACGGCGAAAGAAGAGCGTTGACCTCACCTGAGGGAGGAGACGGCAGAGGTTATGGCAAGAGAACCAGGAAGTGGGTCTCCTTTCATTTCTATTGTACTTTTCCTGAAGAGGGGGACTGGATTTCTGCTTTGTTCATTATCAAGAGTCGACAAGGCAGTTCGTTGTTCCGAGGATTCGATGTCCGAAGCAAAGCTAAGCAAAACAAGCGGAGAAGAAGAATATTCGCCGCCACTGATGTGGCCAGCTGCCACTTGTCTCTTGTTGGTCCAGTCGTTCGTGGTCTGGGTCGCGTCACGAGATGGATCGGTCCGAACAACTCGGCCCAAATCTCTTACGAAAATTGTTGAAAAAGTTTTTAGATTTATTATGTTTTTACCAATTTAGTCATAAATTTATTAATTTTATTAATTAAATCTATTTAACCAATTTTGAAGAGAAATCCCTGACATTGACCGTCCATTCTACTTGATATAGTTAACGCTGACGTGGATAATTTTTAATACAAATTTAATGCTTTTTGGATTTTTTTAATTCTTTTATATTTTTCTTTTCTTTTTATTATTTAATATTTTTCTTCATTTTTTTTATACCTTTTTCCCTTCGCTAGCCATTATTAGGCCTGGTAAATAGCTGGTGGAGGCCATTGGCCTCAGGCGAGGGTTGCTCTTTGGAGTCAACCTTCACCAATTTAGTGAACTGTTACTAGGGCTGCCCTTTGAACCGAACCAACCGGAGGAGGGTCCGGTTCGGCTTCCCAACCTTCAGGCAAGCACTAACCGGCTAAGGCCGAACCAACGTCCTGAACCGGAACCGGAACCGATTTTGGAGGGAACCTGTTGAACCAGAACCGGAACCGGTTACTTAGGGCAGAAAAAAAATCCTTGGATGTTCTAGTGACTTGTATGTGATGTTCTAGTTGAAGTTTGGCTTTGGCCTCTAAATGAAAGTTGTAAAGGACTTCTTGGAGTATAACATACTCAAATTTGGGACAAAACAAACAAGTATAAGTGGGTGAAATCATTATTCTTTGAAAAGACTGGATCTGGAGATTTTGGGACCGACCCTTGTGAATACATGGACTGTAAGGCAACCTTTTTGTCGAAATTTCACTTCGGTTTCTTAACAAAAGTTGTAAAGGACATCCTGAGGTACCACATATAAAAAATTTAGAGAAAAAAAAAAGAATAGATAGGTGAAATCGTGGTCCTTTGGAGATGGTTAGATCTGGAATTACGGTACTACGAACAATTTTAACCGTCCATATTTAATTATCTAGGACGAATTTGACTTGGATGTTTTCATGAAGTATCTACCTTATGGTCTTGGCTATCACATAGTCGAATTTCATAATTTTTGAAGGTCATTTGGGTATTTAATCGGAAATGTTTCTAAAACTGTGCAATCTGATGTGTTCGGATCTTGTAAGTTGCAATGCGTGGACTATATCATTTTTTATGAGGTTCTTTTGGAAATGTGTTATGAATGAAATATCTCTCTTCATGTCTTCCCTACAACATATTTAAATTTCGTAATTTTTGTAGTTCATTTGCCTATTTAACCAAAATTTGTTCAAAAACTGTGCAAGTAGAGAATAGGAAAAGTAAATCGATTTTATCTTTTAATCCAGAACGAATTGGACTACGATTTCTTCATGAAACTTGTACCTCTAGGTCTTAAATACAACGTGTCCAAATTTCAGAATCTTCTGAGTTCATTTAAGGGTTTAATCGAAATTGTTTTCAAAACTTGTACCTCTAGACATTCTTGTTCTAGTGGTGTTTTATTTCTACTTTCTAGTTTGCTATTTGTTTTGAAATTTCTAATTATATTCTATTATTGTTGTGCAAAGTTAATGTATCAAGATAACATGTCAATGGGAAGTTACCATGTAATATACACATTCATTATAGTTTTTTTTTGGTAACGTGCGCATATGTTATAGTTTTTTTTTTTTTTTGGTAACGTGCGCGTACATTATAGTTTTTTTGGGTAACGTGCGCATATGTTATAATTCAAATATGAAAATAACAAAAAAAAAAAAAAGGAACCTGTTGGAACCTGGAACCGACCCTGGAACCTGTGACAAGGTAGGTTCCAGGTTCTCGGTTCCCACGGGTAGGTTCCAGGTTCCTCATTTTGAGGAACCTGTACCCGAGGGTAGGTTCCAGGTTCCAGACGGAACCGAACCGGAACCTGGAACCGCTCACCCCTAACTGTTACCCTTGTTGAATTTGGCAAGGATGGCCCTTGCCAACCTAGGCAAGCACTACTCAGCTAAGGCCGACAACGTCTACTGACCATCAACCTTAGGGATGGTTGGCAGAGGGAAAAAGAAAAAAGAAAAAAAAAATTAAAGAAGGAAAAGAAAAAAATAATGAAACTATTCAAAACATATTATAATATTATTAAAAATTATGGTTAATAAAATGAAAAACCATAAATTATTATATTTATAATAAATTTATTTCAAATTGGTATGTCTATGGCAAATTTACCTTTTGTTAGATTTCATGAAATTTTTTTGTTAAATTACTAAGTTGGATAATATGTAATAGTTAATGAATATACCAATTTTTTTTTTTTGCAATAAGTGTATTGATTTATAGTTTTTCTTGCTAATAATCCATTTAACAAAAACTAAATTTGTTACAAATATTTTTTGAGTTTTGATTAAATTTGTTACATGTGTACCATTTTGGAAGATTTGGTGGTCAAAAAATTAATTTAGGTAAACTTGTTGTATATGTACCAATTTTGGATTTTTCATGATATTAAACCAATAAAAAAATTATTCATATTAGCGTCTGTCATGTTAACAAGTGTCCATGTTAGTGATTTCTAATCAAAATTGGTTAAATAAACTCAATTGACAAAACATGAAAATGTTTTATGACTTAATTGGCGAAGTCAAAAGGTTTAATACTGAATTGTCGAAAAGGTAAGAGATTTCAAATTTTTCGGATCATTTTCTTGATTCTTTTTAAAAACAAACATTGGAAATTTCTGAGTAAATTGGAGCATGGTATCCTGATCTGCTCGACCTTGATAATTCTGATCGTGATTTCAATCTTGCCTTTGGCTAAAGCTCAATTGGTCCGCGGAGACAAATGTGTCGAGATACATGTACATCTCAAAGTAAGTTCTTTTAGACAAGCATAGACAAGCCTAAGTTGAATGCCGCTTAGACTTGAGCGACGCATGCTTTAATTGAGTTATTAATCATAGGATTCTACTTTAATTGAAAAGAAATATAAAATTCTGTTTATTTAATAGAAAATAGATTATTTAGAAAATATTTCCCTAAAAATAACCACTTAAAACAATTAACCAATAAAAATATTTTCTTTATGGATGGCAATTTATATCTAAATATTTTCATTGATGATGGAATTTTTTTGTTAATTTATATTTGTAAATAGTACAATTGATCATATTGAAGAAAATGTTTTAAACATCATTAATATTTTGTGAAACAATCAAATCTTTAAATTAATAATAACACAATGACCACTGCAAAGTGATCACTTGAAAATAGCTACCGTGGTGGCTTTGGCTTCGTTTAGTAACATTCCTATTTTTTTCTAATTTATGTTCTTTTTCTCTATTCCCTAGAACAAAATAGAATAGAAATCCACTTACTAACATCAACTAATTTTTTTATTCTCAAGAATAGAATAGTAACTAAAAAATAGATTTTAAACAAAAATAACAAGTAGAAAAAAATAATTTATTGTTTCTGAGAATAATTTCTAGAAATCTTTTTTTTCTTCCTCACCATTTGCCGTCCGCTGTCTGTCACCTCTTGCCATTGGTCCCTGCTGCTATTTGCTAGCCATCTACCATTGACTGTAGTCGCCATTTGCTAGCCACCAATTGTCGCCGCGCCATTGCCACCGCCACATGCTAAAGGAGGAGCAAGAAAAAGGAGGGAAAATAGAAAAATCTAAAAAATTTATTAAAAAATAAATTAAATCTAAAAAATTTATTAAAAAATAAATTAAATCTAAAAAATTTATTAAAAAATAAACTAAATTTATATTGTGAAAACAAAATTGTGATTTGTACCAAACGCATTCTATTCTTTTTCTATTTCAAAAATAGAAATTTTTTATATTTACCCAACACGTTATTTTACTTAGAAATTGTTTAAGGGAAAAGAAATAGAAAAAAAAACTATTTATAAATAAAAAAAAAAAATTGATTCTCGGAGTAGAAATGTTACCAAACAGACTATTTATTGTCTCCTTGCTTTCAACAAAGGACTTCCCTTCATTTCCTTTTCTCTCATTTTTCTAGTTCCTTTTTTTTTTTTTATCTTTTTTTTGTGGTTTTAATACGTATATAAAACAGAGGAGAATTTATCCAACGTAATCTTACCTCTTGTGGTTATTAATATGATATATAAAACAGCTTTTAATTTAGTGTCCAACTTAAAATGACCACAGTGACCCTTAAATAATTGAATTAAGCAAGTGCCAATGGCTTAACGGTAATATACGAAAACCATTTGCACTCAAGATTACAAAAATATTTATTCCACTTTCCACTCATGATCCACTTCGCTCTTCTCTCTTAAAAATAGTAAATTGTCATTGCTCATGCAACCCACCTTTCTCTTCAAATCGACTTCTTTTTTTGTTTTCGTAATTCTTCTAATCATTTTTTAACGGGTACTAAATAGTGAATAGTAGGATGTGCAACTGAACCAAGTTTACTCAGAATCAAATCGGATTATTTGGAAAATAGGTTCAAGAATAGGTTCCTTTTTTAACTGATGTGGGGACTAGTTCCATTTTTGGGGAACCAGTTGAAACTGGTCCAGTTCCCAGTTCCAAGTAAAGGTCCATTTGGGAATCGGATCGATTGGATCGGTTTTGAAACCGGTTTTTACTAGTGTTAAAAAAAATTTGTTAACTGTTTTAGATAAATGAACAACTTTTTGTAGTAGTTGTGGGAATGAGATTAATATTAGATCCATGTTTGCTACTTATGTTTATGAAATGTTAAAATTTTTACTTTGCCTTGCAATGTTGTTTATGATAATTAGCCTTGTGAATCTTTAATTTTTTGTTTAGTTAAAAATTTTATGTACTTATTCATTACATGTGCTCAATGTTTCAATACAAATTAGTAGATTACATTGTTGTTTTCTCACGTATTTATCAAATTAGAAGCCTTATAATATATTGGGTGGTTGTAAAATAGATTCCAGTGCAGATTGGGTGGACCCAATAACTAGATTGAAAAAATAGGATGGGTTCCAAAATAGGTTCTAGTGCAAAAAAAAAAAGTCCAAAAAAAAAAAAAAAAAGAGTCCAAAAAAGAGAATAGGTTATAATAACATAGGGTATAGGGTTTAGATCTAGAACCTATCCACTTTAGAACCGATCACCCCTAATAAATAGCAGGGAGAAAGACATTACAAATGCTAAAAATCGTATAAGGCACTCACTTTAGCACGAAAAAGTTATGTCGGTGCTTATGGACTTTTTAATTAAATCTCAATGCCTAGGTGCTTTTTCATAAATAAAAAAAAAAAAAGAAAAAAAGAAAAGGAAAGTCCATATGGACGATTAAGTGACCATAATCGCAAAACAACGCTGCATTAGAGAAAATCTCTCTTTTTCTATTGTTTTCTCTCGTTCTCTCTTTCTCTGTTGTTCTCCTTCGCTCTCATGGGGATAGAACCTCCATTTGCAAAGATGCTACGATCGCCGAATCTTGCAAATCTCGTGGCTCGATACCTTTGTCTTGGAGCGAAATTCATCCTCCAGGCCAGACGATGTGATCGCGGTGAGATCGAACAGGGTTCGACTGGGTCGGATGGATGGGGACTCCTTGTTGTCCTTGTCCAGCTTGGTTGAGATGGAGAACGAGAGGATGGAGGATTGCATTGGGGTTTACGAGTTCCTTCGTGGGATTGGAATTGTCCTCGACGAGTTGGAGCTTCTAGTCACGGTCTAGGTCATGAAGGAGTGAATTGAATTTCTTCACAAATTGGGGCTGACGATCGAAGACATCAATTTGAGAGGATTTCCGAGCTTCGGGGATTGATCGCCGCTCCACAAGCCACAGACAAGCTAGGCTTGTGGCTATGGACGAGACCAAAGCGATAGCAGAAGGCGTGAGCAACGATAGAGCAAACCGCGAGATCCGTGGAAAGAGCTAGGCCTGCGGCCTAATCTGGACAAGCAATGACAGAGCCGATTGCGAGCATTGGTGGAGGTATAGCATGGGCTGACCGCAAGCAATGCTGAAAGGATTGGAGATGGTGGTTGAATGGGCGGTGCTATGTGAAGGAGGAGGAAGAAGAGAAAAATCATTTTTTTTTTTTTTATTCCGGCTCAACAGAAACAAATGTGTAAACAATGTAGTTTTGGGACTATTAGTTCTAACTAGGCAAGCTGGCGTCAAGTGGGTTGGAAAAATTGATAAAAAAAATTACCACATTAGATTTCTGACTACTTAAATAGGAATTGATACTTAAATAATCCTTTTCTTTTTTTATAAATAAATGACATTTAAACAAATTGAAAATAATGTTTAACACTAAAATGAGCACGTGCACAACTTTTAGCATCTCCTAGTGTCCTTCTCCCTTTTTTGTAGAGAATTATGGCTCATTTGATAGTTACTACTTCCATTGAAGCTAGGGTTTAGGTGGGTTTTGAGGGTTTCTTGTCACTCGCATTTATTATGGCTTTGGACTCGATAATTTTACCGCGGTAGGTCTATCATTCTTGAATAAATCCTAATGAAATTCATAAGATAATCGAGATTTAACAGTGAAAATAACAGGGACGAAGAAAAGAATTTCCTTGCCAATAAGTTCCGAAATATAGCCACCGTGGAACAATAGCTTTGCCGCTATCAATGTGTTCTTTTGGTGACAGCTAACATGTATCCATTCGATGTTTTCTCGGCCTTTGACTTGATACTAAAGTTAAGAAAACACGAAAGATTAAAATTCTTTCTTTGTACATGGGCAACTATTACTTGAAAACATCGAGACAAACAAATTCCATTATTTTCTTTTTTGATATTGGTAAAATGGCTCACAATGTGTGCGTCTCCAGCTACAGCAGGCTTCAACACGAACAGCAATCTTCTGAGCCATGAGTTCTCCATATAGCATAACTATGTCTTGGAGCATAACTACGTCATTACATACCAGTTAAGAAATCATAGCTTCTTCCTCTCAGCTAAGAGGTAGTCATCAAACTGGTTGGCAGGCAACGTCTAGTTGCAGAGATGAATCCCATCAATAGCGGAATGATAGTTAGAAAAAACCTACGTTGGAATAGCGCCTCGAGGATCAGTACTAGACATTTGCAGGTTGCTTAATTCATGACGTGTTGCTTTAGATCAGTACCCTATCCTAGGAGCTTTTGATCGATGCTCCTAAATTCACGACTCCCTCTCCCTTGGGGTTTATCTCTTTTCCCAAAGCCACCGCCCACTTCTTCTAGCACATCCGTGAGGAAGGTCTCCTTCCCCTCTCCCTTTTGCCTCTCCCTCTTGCCACCTCTCTATCTCCTCAACTTCAAGACTACTTTGTTGATTTCGCCGACGACGCTATCGACACCCTCCACGGAAGTGAAGAGTTTTGTCCTGTGAGCCTAGAAGTTCAAAGTGTCAGCACCTCGGAAGAATTTGCTCTTCCGGATCCGCTAGCTCGATCCAGCCCTGGTGCTTCCTCCATATGGTCGGGTACTTCTCAAGTCTCTAGGCTTCTCTGCTGATGCTTAGAGTAGTTGGCTTATCAGAAAGTGATTTTGTGATCAACTAATATCTCTTTTGCATGTCTTCTCTCCTAGTATAGAGCTAGATCTAGCTCTAGATTTGGGTGTTCTTTTATTATGATCTATTTATAGATATGGTGTTAGACGCACATTGCGCAAACCCAAGATCTCCACAACTAGAACAAGCACACGCGTGATTGAGTAGAAAGAATTGACGCACCTGTTTTGGGATCCATTGTTCTTGAAGCGGAAGCGGAAACACAATGTTCCACGCGCAAGTCCTTCTCCTCTATTGCCCTCCGTATCACTGGCTCAATGAGGCGGCCCCCCTCACGTGTAGCGTTAGGTAAACGCCCCTTAGGTGAGGATATAGGTGAGAATTAGGGTTAGAGGAGAGACTTGAGCACTATTTATAGAGTTTCCAGCCAGTCCCTCTCATTACGGGCCAGGCTCAACTCGGCCCACACTAGCCAGCCCATATTAGACTAATTAAGAAACCTTCTATCTCACCTTAGACCAAACCCCGTAAAACGATAAACGTTAAACGGTAAATTACAATATCAATTAATGTAGTCCACAATTAGAAAAACTCTTACATTCTCCCACTTGGACTATATTAATTGAAATCGTACCTTATGTGCGCACATTGGTCTAGAGATAATTCTTAATAGTCAATCCTATCCCATAAAGTCTTAAACACCGAATCATGGCGGTAACTGCATGTATACACACAGAGCCTTCCATGGTCACGAATGCTCTCGACTTTATTGATATGGATTCAATATGGTAGTGTGTCAAATGGATAACATCTCTCATAGAGAGATCTCATTTGTCAGTCACCATTCTCTTAACTTTAGGCGTCACAAAAACTTGTGCCACTAGAGAATGCTTTATGGTTCCAATGAACCCACATATGTCTTGTCCTTATGGTTAACCTTTCTTTATGTATCACAAGACATATGCACAAGGCTAATAACCGGATGACCGGATGCCCCTAGCCTTCACTCAAGGTTTAAACAATACCCTGAGACTTTTAACAATATATATCAACATAATAACAATTCATTCAAAAATATTTTATTGAATGCAAAAGTTGACATATATGTATCAAACTGTTACTAAATTGTAACAAAACAGATGTAAAATTTATTCAAAGAAGAATAAAACACAGCTCCCACTAAATAACAGCATCCCAAGACGCTCCTAGGCCCATACTAATGACATGTCGATCAAAAACACATGGGCGTAGGCCTTTAGTTAGTGGGTCTGCAACCATATCATCTGTATGAATATAATCTACTGCAACGTCACCATTCTGCACTAGATTCCTTTATAGTCAAAAACTTGACCTCCATGTGTTTAGACCCCTTGAGACTTCTGTTGTTATTAATAAACAACACTGCAGAGTTATTGTCACAATATAACTGTATGGGTCTATCCACAAAATCAAAAATTGATAACTCCCTAATGAGGTTTCGGAGCCAAATAGCTTGAGTAGCAGTTGAAAAACATGCTACAAACTCCGCTTGCATGGTAGAAGAAGATATGGATTTCTGTTTTTCGCTCTTCCATGATACTGCACCTCCTGCCAACATAAATATGTATCCTGTCGTTGATTTCTTATTATCTTGACAACCAGCAAAATCTGCATCTGAATAGCCTACTAGTTGCAAGTCTGGAACATATCTATACATCAGCATATAATCTTTTGTTCTCTTTAAGTACCTTAAAACCTTCTTGACAGCAACCCAGTGATCGTGTCCTGGATTTGACTGATATCTGCCTAGAAGCCCTGTTGCAAAAGCAATATCTGGCCTAGTGCAAACTTGAGCATACATAATGCTTCCAAGCACACTAGCATAAGGTATATCCTTCATTTGAGTTTTCTCAAAATCTGAATTAGGGCATTGTGAAAGACTCAACTTATCACCCTTAACAACAGGAGCAATTCCTGGTTTGCAATCTTGCATATTGAATCTTTCTAAAACACGATCAATATACGCCCTCTGAGATAAACCCAATGAACGGCGTGAGCGATCCCTATGGATCTCAATGCCAAGAACAAAAGACGCCTCACCAAGGTCTTTCATGTCAAAATTTTTCGATAACATCCGCTTTGTCTCATGTAGTAAACCAATGTCACTACTAGCAAGCAAGATATCATTACAAACAAACTGACCTGAGTCATCTGCTACAAAACCTTCAGGCTGCACCATATAAACCTCCTCATCAAGGTCTCCATTTAGAAAAGCAGTCTTAACATCCATCTGGTGTAACTCCATATCGTAACAAGCTACCAATGCTAAGATCACTCTAAAGGAATCTTTAGAAGAAACTGGAGAAAATGTCGCTTCATAATCTATTCCTTCTCTTTAAGTGAAACCCTTAGCTACCAGTCTGGCTTTAAACTTTTCAATCTTTCCTTTGGAATCCCTTTTAGTCTTGAATACCCATTTGCAGCCAATAGGTTTACAACCTTCAGGCAATTCAATAAGCTCCCAAACATCATTATGTTTCATAGATTGCATCTCATCTTTCATCGCATCTAACCACAAATCTGATTGAGGACATGAGATGGCTTCAGTATAAGTCACGGGATCAACAATACAGCCTATATCATAATCATGCTCTCCCAGGTAGACTAGATAGTCTGGTGGTATAGCTGAACGTCTTTCCCTAGTTGATCTTCTAAGTGGAGCTTCAACCTCATTTTGAATCTGAGGAACTTGTGGAATTTCTTCAGGAACAGTCTCAACAATAGGATCATGGGCCACAACAGGCTCAGTTTGTGGCGCAAGAGGCTCCATAATTGTTTGCACAGGATGAGATAGGGATCCAGTAATCCCTACCATACTATCATCTTCGATAGCTTGTGAGCAGCTACCCTTTTCAGCTACATCAAATTCCAGAAATTTTGCAGTCTGAGATTCCACAATTCTTGTTCCTCCATTAGGGTTATAAAACCTATACCCCTTTGAATGATCTGGGTAAGACACGAAATAACACCGAGTAGTTTTGGAATCCAACTTACTCAATGTTGGATTATATAACTTCACTTCTGCTGGACATCCCCAAACTCTAAGATGATTCAAGCTAGGTTTACGTCCAGTCCACAACTCAAAAGGAGTCAATGGAACCGCTTTAGTAGGAACGCGATTTAGAATATAAAGAGCTGTTTTCAAAGCTTCTCCCCACAGAAAATTAGGTAAATGTGTCCTACTAATCATACTTCTCATCATGTCCATAAGAGTACGATTCCGCCTTTCAGCTACACCATTTTGTTCGGGACTTCCGGGCATAGTAAACTGACCTATAATCCCAGAATCCTCTAAGTATTTAGCAAACGGCCCTTTCAATTGTCCAGCATTACCGTGTCTACCAAAATACTCACCACCACGATCAGATCTGACAATCTTAATAACTTTTCCCAACTCAAGTTTCTCCACTTCAAATCAGAAAAATCTTGAATTTATCAAGAGACTCGGACTTTTCTTTAATCAAATATAAGTATCCATATCGGGAATAGTCGTCAATAAATGTGATGAAATAAAAATTTCTGCACAAGGTAGGCGTGTAAGGTCCACTAATATCAGTGTGAATAACCTCCAACAAATCTGAACTTCGTACAGCAGATTTCTTCTTTATCTTAGTCATCTTACCTCTGTAGCAGTCTACACAAGTCTCTTGATCACCTTTAAGAGTAGGCAAGATATCAGCCTCTCTACTCTTTCTTTAGAGATGTGACCAAGACGTTTATGCCACAATGCATAAGACTGTTCTTTAGACAGAGGCCTTTTGGAAACAACCTTTTCAGCAGAATAAGCAACGTATATGTCGTTGGGAGATAAACTCAATCGATATAATCCATCGGATAAATTGCAACACCCAATCTTATTTGAATCATAAAATATGGAAATAGTATTACTCTTTATTTCAAAAGAGTATCCACACATGTCCAAACAAGACACAGAAACTAAATTTCGCCTAAAAGAAGGTATGTAAAAAGTGTTTCTTAACACCATCCGAAAACCAGAGTCTAAAATCAAAATAACATCTCCCACGAACTCAACGTCAACTCCAACGCTGTTTCCAACAGTGAGTTTTGATTCATCCTGAGTTGGCGTCCTTCGGTTTATGAACCCCTGAATGGTAAATGCAACATGATTAGTTGCACCACTATCTAGCCACCAGGAATTGGTTGGAACTTCAGATAGATTGGATTCATAAACTAATGCCAAAGAATCATTACCTTTAGGCTCTCTCTTATTTCTCTTAGACAACCAAGCCTTAAACTTGCTGCAACGTCTCTTCACGTGTCCTCTCTCCCTACAAAAGTAGCAAAGAACACCATCCTTCTTGGTAAACGCTTTCTTAGGACCAAGAGTGTTAGAAGGACCTGCACCTTCAGAATTTCCTTTATTGTTGGAAGGACCAGCAACTTCTGAATTGCCTTTATGGGTATAATTCTTCAACTTCTTACCCTTGTCACTAGCAGAACTAGAAGCATAAAGAGCAATATGTCCTTTATCTTTCTTCAATTTCTCTTCCTCTGCCACCAACCTTGCAATCAGGTCATTAACAGACCAGGTTTCATCTTGGGAGCTATAATTGGTCTTAATAATCCCAAAATCAGGAGGAAGAGTATTTAGAGCTTGATGGACAATGCAAGCAATAGGAATTTCAACATTGAGAGCCTGAAGCTTTGTTTGCAAATCAACCATCCTCAGAACATAATCTCTAACTCCACAAGAACCATCATACTTCATAGTAAAAAGTGTTTGCATGTGTGTCCCTATCTCAGCATTAGGCGACACACGGTTTCTAGCCATCAAGGCTTCCATCATCTGCCTAGCATTGCAGTCTGTAGGCAAACCACTTTTTAAGTGTTCCTGAATGGAACGCTTCATGGACAACAAGCAAATTCTATTGCTCTTTTCCCATGCAGCAAAATTTGCTTTTTGAGCCTCTGTACTCTCGGTAGTCAAATCTGCCGGCCGATCAATAGTAAGAGCCATATGAATATCTGCCATCTCCATAGCAAACAGAAAATCCTCTCTCCATCTCTTAAAATTCGAACCAGCAAGAACCTCAATGGTGACGGAGTTACCATTTACAGAAAAAGTGACTGAAAAAACAAGCAGTATATATAATTAGCATCATGTGAGCATTGTGTAACTTGACACACAAGTACACATCCAGAGAGTTACATGCAAAATCACATAATCACCTTTGGGCAGAATATATGACAAGCAATTGTACACTCCCCACATGATAAGGGTTATGAGAATATATTCCAATTTTCGTGAATTCATCACCTTTTGGCATATGAACCATTAGAATCGGTCACTTCTCCACCACACTATCATGTATCCCTCCATGAACTAATACACAATCACCTCCTTTGGGAGTATAACTATGTATTAGACCAGGAGACATCCCAATCAATATACGAGATTGAAATTTCTCAAACCCAATCAAGCGTGCCACTTTGGCAGTCACAACTCAATTGAATCATTGAAACTCTCTCATACCAGGGATATAAACTTTACATCTCACATACATCATATACATGTGATTTAACTTTAGTGATAGGGGCATTAATCACTAAAATCACATATCATGCTAATTACATTGCTTTATTCATTAATAAAAATAAATTTTATCGTATATTATTAATGAATAACACTTATAAAGTTCATGTGATAACATACCTGTATCCTGACACCTGTATTTTCAAGAACACAGAAAATACAAGAAAAATACGCGAAAATATACTAAAAATTCACGTATTTAGGGCTTTGCATGTATTTTCACATCCATAAAATCATCAAACATGCAAAATAAATACACCATGACGTAGAGAATGATCATACGAATCAATCGCCTCCGGCCACGCGCAAATCGGAGCCTCCACGCGCCCGCACGCGCCGCCTGAGTGCGCGGCGCGTGGATCACACGCGCGGCGCGTGTTCGACACGCAGGAGGCGCGTGGCCGCGCGTGGAGGCGCGTGCAGCCTCCTCCGGCGACGCGCCACCCACGGTTTTCTTCGTCTCGTCGAGGCCAATCCGAATATATAATTTAATTTAATTTTTATTGAACGAAAAGTCTCGAAAATCACAAATTAGGGCAAGATCCGTACTAATTAGGGCCAATCCGAACAAATTAGGGCAAAATCAATTGTGTTTGTGTTCTAGGGTTATGGAGGCTCTGATACCACATGTTAGACGCACATTGCACAAACCCAAGATCTCCATAACTAGAACAAGCACACGCGTGATTGAGTAGAAAGAATTGACGCACCTGTTTTGGGATCCATCGTTTTGAAGCGGAAGAGGAAACACAATGTTCCACGCGCAAAGTCCTTCTCCTCTACGCCCTCCGTATCACCTGGGCTCACCGATAGAGGCGGCCCCCTCACGTGTAGCGTTAGGTAAACGCCCTTAGGTGAGGATATAGGTGAGAATTAGGGTTAGAGGAGAGACTTGAAAGACTATTTATAGAGTTTAAATGGGTCCTCTCATTACTGGCCAGCTCAACTCGCCCACACTAAATGGTGTATTAGACTAATTAAGAAACCTTCTATCTCACCTTAGACCAAACCCCGTAAAACGATAAACGTTAAACGGTAAATTACAATATCAATTAATGTAGTCCACAATTAGAAAAACTCTTACATATGGGATTTACAATGCGTTTTCTATACTCTTTCAACTTCTTGGTGGTGTTGTCTTTACATAATGATGGTGTTAAGGACGCCAAACTTAGGCGTGCACCACTTTTTAGTAAAGCCATAACTACTGGAGAGGGAAATCTCGACGTGTGCTCATCACTGATAATACAACATTTGGTAATCGCTTGCCGATGTGCTTTGATGCCACGATAGTCATCTTTGTGGAATGGGCAAGTTTTTGTCAGCCCTACCAAATTGATTTATCTTACATATTTACTTATTTTGTGGATTTGCATTTTTATCTTGAAGTTATGTACTTTTTTTCGTGTGAATTAAAAATTTTCCTTCTAACAAAACAAAATTGGGAGCTTTGATTCTTGCTGTAGATTCAACTGCTCATATTTCTTGCGTTGACGTTTCGCAATGCAGAGGAGTTGAAGTCCATCACTCTTTTCCTCCTTTGAATTCGAAGTGTTGAAATACAAAGAGTGAGTTGCATGTTACTTTATTGACTCATTTCTACCTTACATTGTAGGAGAACTCTCAAGTATTACCTAGGACAAATGCGTCATTTGATAAATCTTGACAAGTGCATGTTACTTTATTTCAATTCCAAAATTTGAATTTTGTCTATTTGATAATCAACCTTACAAAGAGAATTCAAATTTTGCAACACTGCTTTCTTCCCACGTATTTGTGGACGAGTTTCTTCATTATTTTGTGAATAAGTTCTTTCCATTAATTAATAATTCAAGTTTTTCGTAATAAGGTGTTTTGTAAAATCTTTTAAATTTCAATCTTTTGCATACACCAACCTTGTGCGCCTTAGCTAGTAACAATAGATAAATAGAATAAATCCCTTAATGGACAGTTTCATCTAAAATTGCGCATATATGCAATAAGAAAACTAAATTGCACTATATGAAAATCCATTAGGATTCTTAATTAGTTATGTTATGGTGAAGGAAACAGAAATGTTATGAAACGATAACGAAAGCAAGTTTTTAAAGGCTCCTAGAAAGCAATCATATACATTGAATATAACTATTTAAAGAAACAAAGGGTTATATATAGACATATGCATATATTATAGGTTATAGATGTTTCTGCACTATAGATTGAGTTTTTTTTTCCCCTCACATCAACAATGTTTATACTTTGGATTCAAATAATGATTATACACTATCCTCTGCAATTATATATATAGATTTTTGCTTTCCATCTTATAGTAGGCAAGTATTTTATCGAAATTCTTGGGTTGAAGTATATGAAGTTGAAAAACGCTTTTAATTTCCTTTGTAGTATAGAGAGATTGATGCATCGTTTTTTTTTTTTTTTAATTGGCTTTTGCTTGATTTTGGAGGAGGCATATAATATATCTAAGATTGCTTTTTTGATTGTGTGTAATAACGCTAACTACTTTTGAGTTAAAAGTTTCAGTTAAATAAATAATTCTTCAATCTCTCTATACTACAAAGGAAATTAAAAGCGTTTTTCAACTTCATACTTCAACCCAAGAATTTCGATAAAATACTTGCCTACTATAAGATGGAAAGCAAAAATCTATACTAAATAATTGACGAAAACATAATTTGAAGATAGTACTTAACGCAAGTCACCCTATCACTTTAAATATCACACACGTCATAAATTTCTCAAAGATTTAAAATTACTTATAAGTTTCTCATACTATCATAAACTGGATTCATTTACTAAAATAACCCAAATCACTTTTTCTTTTCTCGTTTCAAATGTTCATATGCACGTTTGTGTGTGTTTTATTGGTTGGTGTTTCCAGTAAGGTCAACAAAAGTATTTAATAAAAGTCAAAATCTCCCTCACTATGTTACAAAGACCAAGCTACAATGTTCAGAATCTCATGAAAATAATATTCGGAATCTGATTCGTGTGGATTTCCATGATCTGATTTGGCTTCTACGTAAATCCACCAACACCTTCTTCATAAACCCTCCAAGTCCCTCAAAAAAATCCATTCATGGCGAGGAGACGGGGAGTCCGATTTCTCTACCAGAGGTGGAGGAGGCCTATCGAAAAACATGCGTAGTCTTCTTTTTTATTGGTTTTTGCTGGATTATGGAGGGGGCATATAATCCATCTAAGATTGTTTGTTTCGATCGTGTGTATTAATGCTAACAAAAGTATTTAATGAAAATTAAAAGTCTCCCCCATTATATTACTATGACCAAGCTATAATGTTCAAAATTCTCATGAAAACGATATTCGAAACCTAATTTGCGCGGATTTCGGGTGATCTGATTTGGCTTCTAGGTCAACTCACCAACACCTTCTTCCTAAAACCCTCCGAGTCCCTCAAAATCCATTCATGGCGGGGAAACGGCGGCGTCTGATTTCTCCACTGCTGCCAGCGGCGGAGGTTGATCACGTCATTCACTTGCCCGACGCCATAATCCACCGCATCTTCTCCTTCTTGCCCTTCAAAGACGTGGTCAAGACCAACATGTTGTCCAGGCAATGGCGTTTCGCTTGGACCTCCACTCCGTACATCGATCTCTCTCCCCGGTCAGACGGTGTCCTTCCTTCGATCGGCAGAGCACTGAGCCTCTGCACAGCTGCTAAGATAGAGAAGTTCCATCTCGATGCTTCTTCTATTTCTGGTTTATACATCCCACTCTATCGGTGGTTTCGCATTGCGGTGGCGCGGAAAGTGGAAGACGCTTCGTTAGGCTTTGGACGCTTGTATCACCCCGTACCTCGAACCTTGTGCGATTGTGCGTCGCTGGTGAGTTTGCGAGTATCGAGATGTCGTTTTCCAAGGAATGCTATCGTCAACTGGCCTTCTCTTAAGAGATTGTGTATTCACAACGTTCGGTTGCGTAACAAGAAGATTATGAAAATCTTGAGCGGGAGCCCCGTTCTCGAATCTCTTACATTGCAGTTCTTGCCCAGCAATCACAACCTTTGGATTGATTCGAGATCTCTAAGAGAGTCAGTGATCGAAGCTGATTATATTCCGTCACTCAACAGCTCGGCTCTGAATCTGCTTTCATTGCGTCTGTCGGGCGGATCTGTCCTTACAGGCTTTAGACTAAACTTAGTATTTCGTTAGCAGAGGCAGAGTTGAACTTTAAGAAGCCAACCGCTTTTCTTGGCTACTTTTCTGACCGGTTGAAGTTACTTCTTGAGCAGCTGCAAAATGTCGTGAAAATCACAATCAGAAGCTGGTTCCTGAGGTGCGAGTCTTTCTTCCTTTTCGTTATGTTATGTCCTTCTTGTCCTTGTAAGCTGGTATTGATCCATTTGCTCTTGAAGCTTCGTATCAGAAGGCAGAGAATGTTGTCATGCGCGCATTAGTTTTCTTTTTCCCTATGTTATATTCACGAAAAGAGCCATCCGGTTTTATGTATTTTCAGTTTGCTCCGCTAAGAACCACCAAATCAATCAAATTCTTAGTATTTCTTATAGCTAAATTGGTCCACTCCCCTTTTTCTTTATCAGCAAAGTGGCCAGTTGCAGATTTCATGCACATTGCATGTTCGTAAAAGCTTATGCTTGATGGTAAATCATTTGTATGATTTCAGCCTTCCGAAGTCATATTTTGTTCCACGAGCATCCAATGATGCTAAAGCAGTCAAGCAGTGACCGAGGTGCTTCCTCATTTGTGGAAAAAGATGTTCCCTGTTATATTATACATATACGGACCTCAATAGCTAAGTCCATAATAAATGAGCTCGTATTAAAGGTTTTTTTCTTGGTAGTAATAGAAAGTAAAGCAATGATCATATCTTGTTCTGCTACTTGGCTCACAATTCAAGTTGTTTACAGCTTCTATCGGCTGCAGAGGTAAAGAGAATGTATCCTACACGTTGTAAACGCGACCTTCTAGGCATGGCATACTTGCTGCAGAGTTTTCCGCTGCTGGAAAGGCTAGTCATAAGCAATCCAAAATCCAATAAATTCACGGTATTATTCTATCTTTGAATCTAGACATAGTTACATATATGCTTTCGGCAGTCAATTTCATATCATCTACTTTTGGGCTTTTACCATGAAGCTGCTGAAGTACAATCAAGTCTCTCATTGCGATTCATGTTTTACACACGTTTGCATTTACTTTCATAAACGAATTGGTTTGTGAAAAAGCCGGGATGCTTTGAAGCTGCATGGAAAAAAGTTAATTGTTTTGATGTGATCATAGATTCATTTGGGTTTGTGAGACTTTATAATGTGTTGTACCAGATTTGACAAGCTTGTTGGGAAACGGATTCCCAAATCAAATCTAATACTCAATCGAATCCTAAAAATAACGAACGTGGAAGCATGTCCAAGAAACACATGTTACGCCGATCATAAAGTACATTACGAAGTCGAACATACCTTGTGTTTCACAGATTAAAACACTGATGTCGCAGTTCGGAGAGGAATCCCGATACTGCCAAGGAGAATACTATTCTATTTAGGGAGAAACTTTTTTGAGAGCGTAAAACTGAGAGAACGTAATTTTTCTCTCTAAAAACACTAATTCAAAATAACATAACCGCTCAAATATCATAACCTCCTCCATGGGCTCTTCACTTACGAGCCGAGTTTTGGCCCAACATGGACGGACGGGCCTATTGATTATACCCCTTCGCCACAAAACGAGCTTTATGTCTTTTTATTGAGCAATCAGCTTCAAGCTTTATTTTGAGAACTCACTTGTTCACTTGTTCTCAATGGCTTTGCGTCCTTTTGGAAAACCAACCAGTTCCCAAACATATTTGACTTCATTGACTCAATTTCCTATTTCATTGCATATATCTATTTTTTTCTTATTAGGGCAATTTAGAGCCTTATTAACATTTCTTGGCTCATCTTCATCTTGCGAAGCAATCATAAAAGTTTCCCCTTCAATGCCAAAACGTCGATGGGAAATACTTTTGCGACTTATTCGTCGTACGAGAGATTGTATACTTTGTCCATCATTCTCCATTATGCTCCCACTCGGATTAGATAATGACGATATCGTCTCCACTCGGATTAAATAATGACGATATCGTCTTATCATGTGGTTGTAATTGAAAGTGAGTTGAATTAAATCATCACTTTTCATGTTACTCCCATTTGAACAAACTCTACTAAGTTCATTATACTAAGTTCATTATCTTAATCTAATGTTTCAAATAAGAAGTAATCTTCACCTATTTCACGGAAATTCATTCTCTAAGAATGTGACATCCCGTGATTCAAATTTAGTTATACTCCCACTTTCCTACTCACCTATAAACACATACTCTTCTTGCCTCTGGAACGTAATTTTCCATACTTGTGAGAGGGCTCATGAGTATAGGTAACACAACCCCACGATTTAAGAAAACTTAAGTCTGATATTCTACTTGTCCATAACTCATATAGAGTTGAAGTAATTGATTTAGAAGACACACGGTTAAGTATATAAGCAGCAGTTAATAAAATATTACTTCAAAAAGTGATAGGTAAGTTAGCATACGCCATCATAAACCTAACCATTTTTAGTAGGGTTTCGTTTCTTCTTTTCGCAACACCATTTTGTTGAAGAGTATATGAAATAGACAATTAGCTTTCTATTCATTTTTCATCATATAAATTTCTGAACTCATTTGATAAAAACTCTCGACCTCAATTGGTTCTCAATACTTTTATTTTCTTGTCTAATTGATATTTTACCAAGCTCATAAACTTCTTGAAACAAGTCAATACTTCATAACATATCCAAATTGAGTATAATAATCTATAAAAGTGATGAAATAAACAGTCTCGTGCCCTCCCCTCACATTCATTGGACCACATGGATTAAATGCAAAGGAAATTAAGCTCTTTTACCTTTTCCAAATGGTTTCCTTTTTATTTTCCCTAGGCAATGCTCACATATGGGCAAATCGACTTTTTCGATATTGCCCAACAAGTCATATTTGGCTAATCTATTCATACGTTATTGACCAATATGATCAATTCTAGTATGCCACACATTTACATCATTATCATATAAATTTGAAGACGTGAAAAGTGAATAACAAACATTGATATCACCACAATCAACATTCAATACAATAAAACCATCTAGAAAATAACCACATTTATAGTAGTTTGTATTCAAATACAAATCCATAGCACTATTATGGAGGTTCATACTAAAATCAAGCTTAACCAACACTAAAATAGACACTAAATTTCAACGAATCTCCGGAGCATATAATTCATCACCACGCATGTTCAATTGGCAGGTGTCAATCCCTTTTACTTCAGCTCTGGAGTTATTTCCTACATAGATCCACTTAATTTCAGTAGGTACTTGTTGAAATTTCACGAATAATTCTCTATCTTTCACTACATGGTCTGTTACTCTCGAATCTACAGTCTACAAAAGATTAGATTCAATTAAGAATACATAACTTGACACATAAGCAAAGTTTTCAAAAGTACAAAAGGTGTTTACCTTCTTTGGCTCGCGATAGTCGCGAGTATAGTAACCCTTCTTGTCACAATTGTAACACTTCATCCTTGACAGCTTCTTCATTCGATGACACTTTCCTCTTTCATGTTGGTCAACTTTTGGTTTCTTCCCTAAAAAACTTGCTCCATTGCCTTTCCACCTTTTGAACCAATCAAGACGTTTGCGCTTGGAACTCGAAACTCAATGTGAGCTAGAACCAGCATAATAAATATCAGTTTCTAACTTAGCCGCCAAGAGACGGTCCTCTTCTAACTCAAGGTGGTGCACAGCATCTTCAAAGGTTTTAATGTTCTCATTGTGGGTCATATGCACCTTCATATGCTCTCAACTTTGAGACAAGGAACGGATCACTATTTGCACTTGCTGCTCATCAGTTAGGACATGGCCAGCATCCTTCAGCTCATTAATCATGTTTGACATCTTTCTCAAGTGTTGTTTCATGGTCTGACCATGAGGCTTCTTGTACGATTCAAACCATATAGTGAGTTACCTCAATTTAGTCACCGATGTATGACCAAATATTGCTGCCAACTCTTCCCACATTTCGTTGGCATTCTCAAAAAGCTTGAACTAATGCATGACATCATTCTCCATGCTACTCAGCAACGTAATGCGAGCAAGAGAGTTCTTTCTCTTCTATGCAACAAATGCATCCTTATCTCTCTTATGTTGTACAGTGTTCTCATCTTCAGGTTTTTCCATAGTTAGGTTAAGAGCTTCTAGTACCTCTTACTCTTCTAGCATATATTGAATTTTCATATGTCATATTTCATAATTATCGTTGTTCAGCTTCTCACATTTGTTCAATTCAGCAACTATACTCTTAGTGGCTGAAACCATTGATCTGAACATATCAAATACATATGCACAAATTATTAATGCCTAGCATTTATGCATCCATTTTGCATAAAACCATCATATTAATGAATAATTTCAAATAAGGTTTCAGAATCAAAAGGTCATTGAGTTTCCAATCATCATCCAAAAATCATAACTTGAAATTATCATTAATATAATCTTCTATGCAAAATCAGTTCTTTGAAACTATAAAAACTTCTATGAACTGCCCACAACGGTTAATAATAGCAGAAGCAAATGATAATGGACATCCATTAATGAGTCGAGAAATTTTTTTCACATAATGTAACTAACACATCAGTTGCTACACCGACATTAACGAGGTAGAAAATATTTACATATGATATCCATAAAGCATATTAAATAAAGACCACTTGAAACAGCTAACGCTAAGTTAGCCTATGAAGAGGGAAAGACTCTTTTTTTTTTTGTTTAATTTCTTGAGCTTTTCTTTTGTAAATTCTTCAAGCATTCTTGGCAGCCATGGAAAAACAAACGGATATTCTTTAGGATTTCTCCTTCGCACATTCATCCCCCGCCAGATTGAAGTCATTCCTTGGGTTGCAATCTTTGTGGCTCCAACCCGATAATATTCATCTATAAAAACAATTACAAGTCTCTTATACTTAGTAGCTCTATTGACTTCTCATAGGCGATTCAACACTCCTTACCATTCTGGTGGAAGAGTGTTCATGAAAAATTGCACCATCTTATAATGTGGCATGGGATAACCCTTCCATATGACTTATCGTATTTTCTTGTTGACCTCGAGAACATGATCAATTAAATTGCCATTCTCCCATCGATAATCAGTCAACTCAACTATCAACCTTGAAAGCATTTCTTTTTGTTCATCTATAGTTGCACGAATAGGTGTGCGCGCCTGACGAGGAGGCATTGTTCCTACAACAAATGCATAACAAAAAATGATTACATATGATCTACATAGACTTAATTGAAAAAGAAACACATTCCTCTTTTTTTTTTTTGTCAATGGTCAACTGTCAAAGTCAATGGCCAACGGTCAACGGATCATGGGTCAACGCAAACGGGTCGGGGTCAATCGGGTCGTGTCGGTTCAAACCAACAACCATTAACCCGTTGACCATTGACTCGTTGACCGTTGACTATTGACTTTGACAATTGACCATTAACCAAAAAAAAAAAAAAAAGAAATGAATGTGTTTCTTTTTCAATTAAGTCTATGTGGATCCTATGTAATTCCTTTTTGTTCTATATTTGTTGCAGAAACAATGCCTTCCCATCAGGCGCGCACACCTATTCACACAACTACAGATGAACAAAAAGAAAAGCTTTTAAGATTGATAGTTGAGTTGAGTGATTATTGATGGGAGAGTGGCGATTTAATTGATCATGTTCTCAAGGTCAACAAGAAAATACAATAGGTCATATGGAAGGTTATCCCATGCCACATTCTGAGATAGTGAGATTTTTCATGAACACTATTTCACCAAAATGGCAAGGAGTGTTAAATCGTCTATAGGAGGTCAACAGAGTTATTAAGTATAAGAGGCTTGTAATGGCTTTTATAGATGAATATTATCGGGTTTGAGTCACAAAGATTGCGACCCAAGGAATGACTTCAATCTGGTAAGGGATGAATGTGCGAAGGAGAAATCCTAAGGGATATTTGTATGTTTTTTCGTGGTTGCCAAGAATGCCTGAAGAATTTACAAAAGCAAAACTCAAGAAATTGAACAAAAAGGAGTCTTTCCCTCTTCATAAGGTGACTTGCCGTTAGCTGTTTCGAGTGGTCTTTATTTAGTAAGCTTTATGGATATCATATATAAATATTTTCTACCTCGTTAATGTCGTGTAGTAACTCGATGTGTTAGTTACATTATGTGGAAATCTTTTCTTGAATCATTAATGGATGTCCATTATCATTTGCTTATGTTATTATTAACCGTTGTGGGCGCTTCATAGAAGTTTTTGTAGCTTCTCAAGAACTTATTTTGCATAAAAGATTATATTAATGATAATTTATAGTTAGAATTTTTGAATGATGATTGGAAACTTAGGGGTGCATGATAAAAATTATTTATGTTCGAAATGATTTTTCTTGCCTGCATCACCAATTTAGAACAAAACTTGTTTGATAACGCTTTTATCAAATTTTCTATTTCTCGAACAGATTTCTATTCCGAAAATAGAAATTGAGGAGAAATCGAAGTAGAAATTTTCTATTTACGATTTCTTCCAAATCAATTTCTGATTTCTCCCAACCCTAATTTCACTATTTTCTCCCTCGTACGCCTCTTCTCCACCTCCTCCTCCGCCTCTTCTCTACCTCCTCCTCCTCCTCCTCCTCCTCCTCCGCCTCGGCCTCTCCTCCTCCTCCTCCTCCTCCGCCTCTACTCCGCCTCTCCTCCGCCTTTGCCTCCTCCTCCTCCTCCGCCTCTCCTCCGCCTCCTCCTCCTCCTCCTTCTCTGCTCCACCTCTGCTCCGCCTCCTCCTCCTCCTCCGCCTCTCCTCTGCCTCTGCTCCACCTCTGCTCCACCTCTCCCCCGCCTCTGCTCCGCCTCTCCTCTGCCTCCTCCTCCTCCTCCGCCTCGGCCTCTCCTCCGCCTCTGCTCCGCCTCCTCCTCCTCCTCCGCTCCGCCTCCTCCTCCTCCTCCACCTCTCCTCCACCTCTGCTCCGCCTCTCCTCTGCCTCCTCCTCCTCCTCCGCCTCTCCTCCGCCTCTCCTCATCCCCTCGAGACATTGTCTCCATTGGACGCTTGGATCGTCTCCTCCACTAGACGCTCTTTGCCTCTCCTCTTGCTCATCCACATTTGCTCGCGAATCCACCCCCTCGCCGTGACCCACTATCTCGCTTGTTATCCGAGCACCCCTCAGCAAGAGATCTCGCGAATCCATATTGATCTCTTTTTTTCTATTGTGTGGAGACTATTGATAAGTATATTGTTTGACCGTAATTACCTATCTACGTGGATGCTAAAGAATTTTGTGTGAAAATTTAGAAAATTTGATATAACATCTCTTACTTTGTATATTTTTTTTTTTTGTAAAAAAGGAGACTTTACTTAAAAAAAAAAAAAAAAAAAAAAAAAAAATCATACTTTGTATTTGGGTCGTGATTTCATAAGCATATGAAATTTGTAAGGATGTATATCTCATTTGCTCCAAAAAAAAGAAAATTTTGTTTTAAGAAATAGAAATTTTATTTAGTTATCAAACAATTTCTATTTAAAACAGAAATTTTGTATCGTTATCAAACAGATTTTTTTTCTCAAAAACTCGTCCAGAAATAGAAATAGAAAAATTCATTTCTGTTCCGAAACTATTTCGGAACAGAAATGTTGTCATGCGCCCCCTTAGTAACATTTTAATTCTGAAACCTTATTTGAAATTACTCATTAATATTATGGTTTTATGTAAAATGGATGCATAAATGATATGCATTAATAATTCATGCATATATGTCTGATATGTTTAGATCAATGACTTTAGCCACTAAGAGCATAGTCGTTGAATTGAATAAAAGTGAGAAGCTGAACGGCGATAATTATGAAATATGGCATATGAAGATTCAATATATGCTAGAAGAGCAAGACGCACTAGAAGCTCTTAACCTAACTATGGAAGAACTTGAAGATGGGAACGCTGCACAACATAAAAGAGATAAAGATGCATTTGCTGCATGGAAGGGAAATAACTCTCTTACTTGCATTACGTTGCTGAGTAGCATGGAGAATGATGTCATGCATGAGTTCAGGCGTTTTGATAATGCCAAGGAAATGTGAGAAGCGTTAGTAGCAATATTTGATCATATATCGGTGACCAAACTAAGGCAACTCACTATAAGGTTTGACTCCTACAAGAAACCTTATGGTCAGACCATGAAACAACACTTGAGAAAGATGTCAAACATAATTAACGAGCTGAAGGATGCTAGCCATGTCCTAACTGATGAGCAACAAGTGCAAGTGCAAACAGTGATTCGTTCCTTGCCTTAGAGTTGGGAGCATATAAAGGTTCACCTGACCCACAATGAAAACATTAAAACCTTTGAAGATGCTGTGCACCACCTTGAGCTAGAAGATGACCGCCTCCTAGCGGCTAAGTCAAAAATTAATATTTATTATGCTGGTTATAACTCACATGGAGTTTCGAACTCCAAGCGCAAATGTCCTAGTTCAAAAAGTGGAAAGGTAAGGGAGCAAGTTTTTTAGGGAAGAAACCAAAAGTTGACCAACATGAAAGAGGAAGGCATCATCAAATGAAAAAGCTGTCAAGGGTGAAGCGTTACAATTGTGACAAGAAGGGTCACTATACTCGCGATTATCGCGAGTTAAAGAAGGTAAACACCCCTTGTACTTTTGAGAACTTTGCTTATGTGTCAAATTTTGTATTCTTAATTGAATATAATCTTTTGTGGACTGTAAATTTGGAAGCAACAGACCATGTAGTAAATGATAAAGAATCTTTCGTAAAATTTCAACGAGTACCGACTAGAACTAAGTTGATCTATATAGAAAATAACTGCAAAGCCGAAAAAAATGGGATTGGCACCTGCCAATTGAATATGCGTGGTGGACACACTTTGTTCCTACATGACGTATTATATGTTTTGGAGATTTGTCGAAATTTAGTGTCCGTTTTAGTGTTAGTTAAGCTTAGTTTTATTATAAACTTTCATAATAGTTGTATAAATTTATATTTGAATACAAACTATTATGGTTGTGTCTATTTTCTAAATGGTTTTATTGTATTGAATGTTGACTGTGGTGATGTTAATATTTGTTATTCCCTTTTTACGTCTTCAAATTCATATGATAATGATATGAATGTGTGGCGTGCTAGACTTGGTTATATTAGTCAACAACGTATGAATAGACTAGCCAAAGAAGGCTTGTTGGGCAACATTGAAAAAGTCGATTTGTCAATATGTAAGCATTGCCTAGTAGGGAAAATAAAAAGGAAACTATTTGGAAAATGTAAAAAAGCTGAATTTCCTTTGTATTTAATCAATTCTGACATCTGTGGTCCAATGAGTATGAGGGGAAGGCACGGGGCTGTTTGTTTCATCACTTTTATAGATGATTATACTCGATTTAGATATGTTTATTTAATTTCTCATAAATCTGAAGTATTGAGTTGTTTCAAAAAGTTTATGAGTTTAGTAGAAAATCAATTAGATAAGAAAATAAAAGTATTGAGATCCGATCGATGTTGAAAATATTTATCTGATAAGTTCGGAAATTTATGTAATAAAAAAATGAATAGAAAGCCAGTTGTCTATTCCATATACTTCTCAATAAAAATGTGTTATGGAAAGAAAAAAACGGAACCCTATTGGAAATGGTTAAGTCAATAATAGTGTATGTTAATTTACCTATAACTTTTTGGAGTGATACTTTATTAACTACTGCCTATATTCTTAACCGTGTGCCTTCCAAATCAGTTACTTCCACTCCATATGAGTTATGGGCAAATAGAAAATCGAACTTAAGTTTTCTTAAACCATGGGATTGTGCTGCCTATACTCATGAGCCCTCTCACAAGTAAGGGAAATTGGGTCTTAGAGGTAAGAAGAGTATTTAAAATACTCTGAATACTCTAAAGGGTATGTGTTTATAGGTGAGCAAAAAAGTGGGAGTATAATTGAATTCGAATCAGGGGATGTTACATTCTTAAAAAATGAATTTCTTAATAAGAGCGAAATATGTGATGATTACTTCATATTTAAAACATTGAGTTAAGATAATGAACTTAATAGAGTTTGTCCAAGTGGGAGTAATATGAGAAATGATGAATTTAATTCAACTCACTCTCAACTTATAACCACATAATGATACGATATCGTCATTATCTAATATGAGTGGAAGTATAATGGGGAATGATGTGTAAAGTGTACAATTCCTGTACGTAGAATAAGTCACAAAAGTATTGATTGTCGACATTTTGGCATTCAAGGGAAAACTTTTATGATTACTCCGCAAGATGAAGATGAGCCAAAAAAATGTTAATGAGGCACTAAACTACCCTAATAAGGAAAAATAGATACATGCAATAAAAGAGAAAATTGAGTCAATGAAGTCAAATCATGTTTGGGAACTGGTTGATCTTCCAAAAGGACACAAAGCCATTAGGAACAAATGGGTTTTCAAAATAAAGCGTAAAACGGGTGGTTCAATAGAAAGACATAAAACTTGTCTTATGGTGAAGATGATATAATCAACATAAATGAATTTATTATGATGAAACATTTTCTCTTATGGTGAGATTCATCTCGATTTGCATAATCTTAGCAATAATAACTAGTATGGATCTTGAGTTACATCAAATGGATATAAAAACTGTTTTTCTCAATAGAGAATTAGAGGAAGAAATTTCTATGAAACCTGTTGGTTTTATTATGAAAGGTCATGAACAAAAGGAATATCAACTTTTGAGATTAATATATGACCTTAAGCAGTTGTCAAGACAATAATATATATATTTTCATAATGCAATGTTGGCATATGATTTTATAATGATTGATGAGAATCATTGTATATATATCAAAATATCCAAATATCAATTTGTGATTATATCATTATATGTTAATGATATACTAGTTGCTGGAAGTAATATGAAATTTGTTAATAATGTCAAGAATTGGTTATCTTCTAACTTTGATATGAAAGACATGGGTGAGGCTGCATACATTCTTTGAGTTAAAATTTCAAGAGATCATTCGAAGAGATCGTTATCTCTTTCGCAAGAAACATACATAAATAGGATTCTTGAACGATTTCGTATTTAAAATTGTAAACCCATAGATACTCATATTACAAAAGGTGAAGGATTAAGTTATAGAATGTGTCCAAGAACTCCACAAAAGAATGAACAAATGCAACATGTTCCTTATGCTAACGCTGTTAGAAGCTTAATATGCGCTATGATGTGTACAAGATTCGACATATGTTTTGCCATTATAATGGTGAGTAGATACCAATCCAATCCAAACCAAACACATTAAAAAGCCGTTAAAAGAATAATGAGGTATCTAAAGGGAACTGCTGATTATACGTTGAGTTACCAAGGAAATGAATTTGCGACTTGAAAGCTATTCAGATGCTGATTAGGGAGGAGATTTAGATAAAAGGAAATCTACATCTAAATTTGTTTTCTTACTTAATAATGGATTATATCTTGGAGCAGTAAGAAACAAATGTATATAACATTGTCCACGATGGAAGCTAAGTTCGTGGCATTATCAGTAGCAATACAAGAAGGTGTTTGGTTTAAGAGATTTTTAGATCATTTTGGTATTATTGAGAATGCTATAAACTTATTGTTGATTAACTATGATAGCTAAGCAACAATAGTATATACCAAATATCCAAAATATCATGATAAAACAAAGTATATAAATAACAAGTATAATTTTGTCAAAGATATGGTAGCATGAAAAGATGTGAACTTACAGTACGTATCTATACATAGAATGGTAGTAAATCCTATGACGAAGCCAATACTTAAAGATGTGTTTTGTGGTCATGTGAAATTTCTAGGATTGCGTAGAGACTAATGTACTTAATATTGTAATTTCCCTTAAATATTCAAATTTAATTAATTTTTGTTTTCATTACTAATGTTTATAAATCTTTGTTTGACGTTTATGCATCTTAATGCTTAATGTATTATATAAAGTTGAGAAAGTATGTCGGACAGATAAAATGTTAACCCATTTAAACGGGTAATCACCTCTATTCACTATATGATAAATAAATATGAGACGGTTTTTAAGCTTATTATCTAGGTGATAATCAAAAGCATAAGCTTAAAATATATATGTCGTCTTAACTAAGTGTTAAAATGAGGACATAATATTTACTATGTTAGAAAGTAAAATAACATACATATTTTACTTTATATGTCTATAATGCCATATATAAGTTCTAATGAATTATGTAAAAGAGTAGATACGTAAACTCTAGTTAAACATTAGATATGTCTGAACTATCATATGTACGATATTGAAGATGTAGACATACGATCCATGGGAAATGAGTTAATATCGTAATACGTATTTTATACTACGTATGCATAAAACAACTAACAAGAGTGGCAAAAGTTTTGATCTTAACTTTTATGCCGTGTGAGACTTTTTAGGAAAAGAATTTATCAATTAAGTACCCTCATGACTCTTACTTATTCTCAAGAATTCTATTTAGTATTTGCTATCTTATAATGTTGCCAATGATTATGAATTAATTCGATCTAATGAGATATTTCTAGAAAAGCAAGTTAAACTGAAATTAAGAGTTTCAATAAATAAAAAGATCGAATTTGGAGAATCATATTATAGTTTTATATTCATCGGTAGAAAAATCATAATTGTGAATACACTATTTATCATTATTTAAAAATAAATCAAGAAAAATATAAATATGATCAATCGATATAGGTACTGCATAATAAATCTATTCAAAGTGTGATGCCCATTATGAGCTACTATATATTCCTAACAGATGTATAGTAATGAGTTCTCAAAGCATGCTGGTCGCATGGATTATTAACCGGTATGAATATTGCAGAGAGATAAAAATGATTTTGTTCAGCCCATCATGCACGAGTGCGAGATGATGGGTTTTTTTTATGTGATGATGGGCTTATTTAAGCCCATCCGCCCATGTTAGGCCAAAAACCCGACGCTTAAATGAAGGGCCCATTGAAGAAGAGGCAATTATTGAAGATAAAAGAATAAAGGGGGAAATTTTTAAAGTTTGTTATCCAAGAAGTTACATAATCTTTAAAAAGAGAGAATACTTTCTCTACTTTACTTTCTCTTAGTTTCTCCCCTATGATCCTCTTCAAGAACAGTATCAAAATTCTTCCTTGAATTGCAAAATCGGTGTTTAATCTGTGAAAGACAAGGTACATTCAACTCCGTAATATATCTTATGATCGGTGTAACATATGTTTCATGGGCAAACTTCCATGTTCATTATTTTTGGGGTTTGATTGAATGTTGGATTGCTATTTTTGGGAATCCGTTTCCCCCAACATTTTTTAATTGTTATGTTTTTTGGTGATTAATGCAACTGCTAGGATATTTGCTTCTACCATTGATGTGCGTGTTCGATTCAAGAACAAGGATTTCTTGAGCTCCATGATGTTGATGAAAAGCCATTTTGGTGCTCACAGAAGGAGTTTCATTGTATGGCAAATCATCTTAAAAGATTGAAATCTCAAGTTTGAATTTGACAATGAGAAATCAAAACTTTTGGTGGTCTTGGCTAAGTTTCTTCTCAAGGAGGCAGTTGGATTGGGGAAGATGATAATCGACTTCCGAATTGAGGAAGTCTTGTCAAGGAGTACCCATTGACCCTCATGATCTAATTCAGCTGCAAGAAGGCTGTAGGAGAGTTGCTAGAATTGCTGAAGTTATAGTCCATTATCATTTCAATAGACTCCCTTATGAGTTATGCAAGCATAAGCAAAATCACAGGTATTGATATAGAAATAAAATTGCTCATCTATTTTTATGCCACTTTTGACACTGTGCTAATAAGTTAGGCTTAAAAATGCTTTGACATCACTTCATTTTGAGTTTCTTGAGTTTGGGATTTCCTTTGGATCGAGCTTCTCTACTTCCATTAGCAATTTTTCCTCTAAAGTCCTTAGTTTCCATTACATTTCAAATTATGTATGATTCAATTATGCGGACGGCTTAATGTAACCAAATGGCAAGACCACTGTGTTTGTTCATTAGGTTGGGAAAATGGTTTGCTTGTCCTACAAGGACAGTTCAACTTTCCCTTCTTCTTGGGTAAATTCGGGAGTTTGTATGTAAATGCTCTAGGTTGGCCTCTAGACTGCAAACAATTGATGATTCTCGCTTAGGCATTGGCGTCTCGCATATAGTGGAACATGAGCCTCCTTTAAGCCACAAGTTAGTTGCGATAATGAGAGACTCTTTTTGGCAAGTGTCAAAAGCATAGATGATTTGGTTAACGGTGAATGCTCCTATTGGAGTTGTCGTGCCTTTGCAACTTATACGTGAAAAATATTACATAGACTCGGTCCATCTAGACCAATACTATTATAGCATGCCCCCAAAGGAAATGAGTGAGCAATAGCTATAACGGTGTTGGTTCATATAGACTAAGTCTATTCTATTAGTTTTATAGCATTTGCAATAATTTATTGGCCAAAGTGATTCCATTTATATTATATGACAATTGTTTTGCCATGAAAGGCATATGCAAATCTCTCTATGTAATTAAAAGAATGCAAAGGGGGATTTCAATCTCAAACTTTTACTATTAAATACTAGAAAATATCAATTGGCAACTTTTAATCTCATAATACTAAAGGTGTGATGTCGCACCTAACCTCGGGTGCACCACCTAGGGTTTGGCTAATGGATTGTTAAGCCTAAACTTAGCTTGGACTCTTCCAAGCACATATCAATTTGCGACTTAGGTTCAAATATTTAGCATGCAAAATATTATTAGCTAGGAGTCGCCACTAATCTATTTTTGGTATGTTGATTAGAAACCCAAGTAAAGAGATTGTAAGTTCGGGGACTTGATTACGCTAGATTTCTCTAACGTTCTTTCCGTATTTTTTTTTTTTTCCAAAATGCAGCTTGAATTGATTTTAATTTACTTCATTAACATATGAGGTGATCATGTGGGTGCACAAACCACCAATTTAACATCCAAGAAAGCAATGAATAAATTACAAATTTACCCCATAGCAATGAAAGCATCTGCAATATTAGTTTAAAATTCACATCAAAAGCTCCAGATATGATTCACAATCACTCGATCTTTTTTAGGATTTTCTTGTTTAATGAAATTTAAGCAACATGTCATGCAATTTAACTAAATGGCCTAATTCTAATGACGGGCAACTTCTAATTAAATGGACCTTGCAATAATCACTAAATAACATGCATTTCATGAACCTAATTCTATATGACATACACATGATATTTTTTTGTATTTTTTATAAAAATTTATAATTAAAAATTGATAAAAATAAAAATCTTATTTATTTTTAAAGTTAGGAAATAAACTAATCTAAATCCTATCTTAACTTAAAAATTTATCTCGACATGCAATTTAATTCAAAAATATCATTTAACCTAAATATCATCTAAACATGCATTCTAATATAATTAGAAAAGAATCTAACTATTCTATCATGCAGCTCTATCTAGGAAATCATTCTAATCTACATACAAATGCAATCTTTTTTGTATTTTTGGGATAAATAAAGCAATTAAAGCAAGATAAGCACAAAATCATTTGCGGTCGTCAAAGATATTATCCATTGTTCGAATATGGAAACAATATCTAATCAACTTAATATTTCACTAATAAAATCGATAAATTGATCTTAAACCTTAAAAATCAAGATATCAATTTTATTCCCATGTGATTAATTATTTCATATAAAGTCTTATAAATGGAATAAAAATTGGCTTGCGGTTGCGGATTAGGGAATAAATCCTAATTGGAAAATAGGTCTATTATTTATAAATGTGCACATTAGGTACTAGACATATATTAGGCAATGCATACATTAGAGATGTGCATCTTACCTAAATGAAGAGAATCTTTCCAAATTTGGGCCGAACACAATTGAACCGGGATCACGATCGGCTCCTCGGGCGGAGTAGGGGTGATCGGGTCCAGGGTGGGTAGGGTTTAGACCTGGGCCCTATACCCGACCCTATTATAACCGGTTCTCTTTTTTTGAACCATGTTCCCAACCCTATTTGCATTGGACCCTGTTCCCGTCCCACCCTATTTTTCCGATCTGGGAACAGGGTTAACTCTGTTTATATTGGAACCCGTTTTGCATAAAAATTGTCGTATCTTTATATTAACCTTATAGAAGCAATGGATGAAATGGTTTGATGGAAATTGATCTAAATGACAGGAATAGCAAATTGCTCAGAAATTAAAGTGGAAGTACTGTGAATTATTTAAAGGTGCAATGCAAGGAATAAAGGAAATCAAAGCAAAGAATACTAAACTCAAAGGAAGGAGCTGAACAAAATTAACTGAAAACGAGATTACTAGGACATTGACATTGTTGGAATTGAAATTAATCACAGTTTGTACAAATGACGCTCGAATGGAGACATTGACATTGACATTGACGTTACAACAATACTCTAAGGGAAATCAGCAGTGATTTTGGCAGAGATCCAACATAATTTCAACATATCTTTTTCCTCTGCATATCTTCTATTCATAAGTCTTAAATTCCCTTTGATTATTATTAGGTCAATGTTCATTTCCTAACTTAAGTTCTTTTATATATCCATGATTTCTTAACTTAACTGCTTTCATATATCCATAATTTCTCAGCTTAACTAAACTTCCGATACCTAAGCATTTCTCGTACCATTTCCACTTATTTTGAATTAAATTAGGTTGAAGACTCTCCTCTCCCTCAAACTTTGGCAAAATGGTCTTTTATGAGCATCAAAACGAGATTGAATTTGATATAGCTTGGCTGTGATTTATTCACCACCGATGTATAGTGACTTACTGTTATACCAGATGACAATTCAGTCACACAACCGAAGGAGACAAGTAAACCGAAGCACCAAGGGAAAGAGAACTCTCCGCCATCAAAGGATGAAGCATGAAAGTTCACAATATATGATCAGCATGTCAAACAAGAACATCCAAATCACTACTATGCAATCTCATGTTGAAATGATGAAGACAAATTCATCATTTCACCAAAAAAAAAAGAAGACAAATTCGTCATTATCATCTCTGAGGCAAAACGTCGAACAAGTGGTGATCATGAATGGTGAGGTGTTCTAGAAATAGGTATTCCTATCAATCGGCGAGCAATATAACATGAGCAATTTGAGATATCAATTTGAAGCTCTCGGCAGAAGGCAAACACAGAAAAATCGTATGATCGAGTCTCAGTGAATCCTGGGGGAGATTCGATCCAAACGGTTACCTACTAATAAATGAAGACACCGAATGACTTGGAGAATCTCACAAAGACAAAGCTAAAGCGACAAATAAATTCAGCGATGAAATTGCTTGACGAAGATATTCAGCTGCAATTGGCTTCGCTCGGTTCCTTAGCTCTCCCGCAAGCACCAAGCAAGGGAGAAAGAGCGCGAGAGAAGTTTCGATCGATGGTGATGAGCGTTCGTTCTCTGCTCCGTCACTATGATGGCGCGACGGGGAGCTGGCGATGGCATGACGAGGAAGCAGATGAACGCAGATGAGGAAGCAGCACGAGGGGGAGTTGGATCTAGCGGTGGAGCTCGGAGCAAGGCTGGCGAGCAGCCAAGAACCGAGTTGACAGAGGCGGTATCGCGATTTTGGGGGGCGTGGAGGAGGGAGAGGCGGAGTGGCAACGTTGGGATCTCACGGGCTGTGGGTGTCACGAGAGGAAGGCAATGGTGGGCGAGCGGAAGTAGCGTCAGCGCTCAGATGGAACTAGGATCGGCGGACAAGCGGTGGCCACGAGCTCGAGGAAGATAGAAAGTAGAAACCAATTAGGGTTTTGCATTTGGTCTTTTTGGGGTGGCTTACAACCGGTTCTCAAACCGGTTCCCAAACCGGTCCGGTCAATCCGGTTCCTGGGTGGGTAATCCCTCGGAACCGGTTCCCGGACCGGTTCAAACAGGATCTGAATTTTGGGACCCGGTTTCCGGACCGGTTTCGACCGGAACCGGTTCCCGATCCTATTTTCCAGGTGGGCCGATCCAGGAACCGGGTTGACCTGGTCCAATTGCACACCCCTAGGGCGGAGGGCAGCGATGGCAACGACGAGGGAGGCTTGGGCTGCCAGTGTTGGCAGGTCGTTGCAACTGCAGGTGCTGGAGCTATGGGGGAGGGGCAGCTGGCGTTTGGAGCTGGGGACGGAGAGCTCAAGCGACGGCAACTTGTCAGGACTGTGTCGAGCGGCAGTGGGCTCTTCAGGATAGCGAGCAGCGGACAGTGGGCTCACGGGTTGATGCGGCTATGGAGCTGTGATGGTTCATGCAGTGGCTCGGATCGGGACAGCAGCTCGTCGAGGCAGTAATGTGGGACGATGATGGTACCGTCGGAAGAAAAGCTCGTCGTGACTATGTAAACACCGGATAACTGGAAAACCTGCAGTGGAAAGATCGATGAGGACAATAAAGACACAAGCCTGCTGGAAGTGCGATGACGTGAGGAGCCGTGCAACGTCTTCAAGGAAGATCCACCGAATGATCCCAAAGGAAATTTCCTTTGGTCACCTTGATGACCCCTCAATGACCGAATTTGACTGGTCTCGTGAAGGTTTCCTTTGACTATCAAACTTTGACTTCCTCTAAAGAAAAACTAGCATTGCTTGAGTTGTTACTACGGGGTATTGCAATAGCACTGCAGCGTAGAACTTCTTAGCCACTGGTCAGCAAGTCGTCGTTCATAGGGTGTCAACGATTCGGTTTTATTAAAAACCAAAACATTAGAAAAAAACTTTCGAATCGAATCAAATAAGACCCAAACTGAATACGAACCTAACCGAAATTTCGGTTCGATTCGGTTTTTCGGTTTTTGATTTTTAGCTTTTGATTTTTGTTTTTTTTTTTTTTTTTGAAAATTCACAAAAATCCCCCAGCATCGGCGTCGAACTTATCGGGCTTGAAGACAGTGAGCCCTTCCTCCAGCTTCACGCCGTTCTCTTTCACCGGCATCCCCCACGATCAGGCCGCCTTTGCCATGGCCATCCTCGATGGAATCGCAGCGCGAGTGCTTTGATCAGATCAACTAAAGTAACAACAACAACAGGGATATGTGACTCGAACAGCAAGAACCGGGCAGATCTAAAGCAAAGTAATGATTTGAGCAGCTAGTGGCGAGAGGAGAGAGAGAGAGAGAGAGAGAGAGAGAGTTGGTGGGGGAAGAAGAGAGAGGGTCGAAGAAGAAGGAAGCATGCCTGTTCAAGCAGTGAAAGCCAAGAACCGGAGCTAGCCCGAAGCCCCGCAGGAGAGAGAGAGCCAGAGGAGACAGGAGAAAGAATTTTGATTTTATCAGTTTGTGGTTCAGTTCGGTTAACCAATAAAAACCGAACCAATGAAAAAATATTAATTTTTAATGAGAATCAAAAATTAAACCGAACCGAGAAAATTGAATTTTTCAATTCGGTTCCTGACACCCCTAGTCGTTGGTACAGCAGGGACCGTTGCAGGTCGAGACAGAAACAACATTGCCTTGCGTTGATGCAAGAGGCACCGGTGTGGACTGAAAGCTGCAACGTCTAACTCGGGTCAGGCATGGACAGAGGCTCGGCGAGGATCAATAAGCAATAGCCTCGTCACGGACAAGGCTCGGCGTGATGATGATGCATGGGGAAGAAGCATTAGCGGTCCCGGAGATTGAGCGGGCCTCAAGAAAGAGAACACCCTTTTTTTTTTTTATCTCCCTAGTTTATTTTCCCTCTCGATTGTAGCCGTGTGTTTTTTTTTTTTATTCACTTTGGGTGGAGTTGTTATTACTTGGAAATTCAAACGACAGACTTGTATTGCATTGTCATCTATGAAATCGGAACTTTTTGCTTTAGCCTCAGCCGGTGAAGAGACAGAGTGGATAAAGAATCTGATTATGGATATTCCTTTGACTCGGCTAAAGATTAATTCTTTAAGCATATTCTATGATAATCGAGCAGCTGTCCAAGTTGTCAAGAATTCTCTATTTAATTCAAAGAAAAGACATGTGAGACTAAGACATACGTTGTTGAATTATCTGAGAGAACAAGGAGTTATCACTTTGATCGATGTGAGATCGAAGGATAACATAGCCAATACTCTCACCAAAGGTATGCCTAAAGATCGATTATTCAAAACAGTAGGAAAACTGGGGTTAAAGACTATATAGGCAAGTCTTAACTACCATTTACTTACTTTCCAATTGTGTGTTTTGAATTATCAAATCCTTCTTTATTGGCTACAATGATAAGCACAATTTGTGTGTTTCATCGATATTCACAGTTGTTGACTAATTTGAAAAGGGTGAGTTGTCTCATTCCAAATTTGATTAAGATGACTTTAACCTAATTCAAATGTTCTATCTAGGAAAATTGTGTCATTCCAAACTTGATGATACAATTCAACTAGATTGGACTATCCTTTTTGGTTAAATAATCTCATTCTAAACTTGATACTAGATTATTTGACTTTAAGGAATCAGTAATTGTGGGAATCAGTAATTGTGGAATTGTCGGCCTGGTTTTCTCTCACAATAGGTCATGCTTTATATACGTAGGGTAGCCGAGGATCTTCCAAGGAAAGAGAGCCGGTCTTTGCTCCTTTCATAGATGCTGAATATATTATGATTTTTATATCTTTCCTTTTTTTAAATTTCACAATGTGCAGGAATCAAATTTTTTTTTTCTTACCCATTGCCCGCAAATCTCATTTCCCAATTTAGTTAGACTAGTGGCTGGCTTGATTCCATCAAAATATTGATAGTATCTTCTTCATCTTGTGCACCAATCGCCGAAAACTCAAACAAGTATAATATGATTGTCCCCTAAGAAATTCATCTTTCTTAATTCAACCCTCCAATTTATATGTTTTTTTCTTACCACTAACAATGTTCATGGCCTTGGCCAAATTCTCTCTCGTTGTGGGCTTAGTCCAATTCACTGAATTAAATTTTAGAGCCATTAATTCAAACCCATCCACCGGTCCAATACAAATGCAACTATAGACTAAATAATAAATATTCCTAAGACTATATGCACATAATTTAATGATAATATTTTTGTTTAGGGGTCGTGGTTGATCCCTAATTTTTATGCAGTAAATGAATAATTGGTCGCCAAAATTTAGGTGTCAACATGTGATAAAATCCTGACCATTGGCATGCAACCCAACTCGTAACTTTAGCCTGACCGATTTGCCCAACAATTTGGTTCTTTCCAAATTTCAATCGGAGAGCGGGCTCATTAAGCCCACGAATTTGAGTCCACATTGTCAATTGAGGCCCATCGGAATATAAGCAAGGCCCAACAGAATGAAAGAACGAAAAAGCCCAATTAAATAGAAAAGGAGGAATGGCCCATTTCTTGGTCGCTCGTTTCCCTTCTTGCTCTCTCCGGCGATTGAAGGGAGGGCAACGTGCATGAGGAGAGAGGCTCAATTTCTAAAGGCTGATTTAGTAACAGGCCAATTCTTGATTATTTCTGTTCTTTTTATTTTCTGAAACATAAAAAGAAGGTAAAATTCAAAATAAGGGCCTGAAGCATATTTATTTTCTCAAAAAGGGCCTAAACTAGACCTTGTATTAAATAATAGTCTGAAGTAATTATGGTTGTTTTCAATAATGGCCTAAAGTGACCAAGGTTGTTTCAAATAAAGATCTGACCTTGCCAATCGGCTAATTATTCCAACTGATCAAAGGGCATTTTCGTCCAAATATAATTTTAATTTTAATTTATTTTTTATTCTTTTATTTTCTCTTCTCTTTTTCATTTTTTTTCCTACGAGGGCTGGCAACCATGGGCAAGAAGCCATCCAAGGCTTACAAGTTCTCGCCAGCTATGAGTGAGGCCACCTCATTAAATTTGGCTAGAGCGGCCACACCTAAGGCAATAGTCACCTCACCCAGACAAGGCCATCCCTCACCAATGGCTAGTGAGGGTGGCCTTGTTGGATTGAGCGTGAACAACCCTCACCAAGACCTCTCTAGGAATTGTTGGTGGCTAGTCAGCCACCGGCAAAGAAGGAAGACAAACCAAAAAAAAAAAAAAAAAAGAATTTAAAAAAAAAAGGTGAATGACAAAAATGCCCTTACTAGCTAGAAAGTCAAGCCCTTATATGAAACAAACATAACTATTTTGAGTCTTTATTTGAAATAAGATCTACTTTAGGTCATTATTTAAAACAATGATAGCATTTCGAACACTTGTTTGAAATAAAGTTCAATCCTTATTTAAGAAAATGAAAACACTTCAAGCCTCTATTTAAAATTTTCCCTAAAAAGAATAGAAATCTTTTTAATAACGTCACCAATTTTTCTACACTCTATGGCATATTTGTTTCTAGAAATAGATTTGAAAAAAATAAATAAAAAAGTAGAAAAAAGTTCATTCATTGTTCCTAAAACTATTCTAGAACCAAGCCTTTTTTTTTTTCACTTTTCTTTTCTTCTTTTTCCTCATCTAGTAGGTTGCTAGGCACAACAATGGCTGACAACCGGCAGAGATGAGGTCCAACAACCTTGTCGTGGCTAGGCAGGGGTTAAACTTGCCAAGGGTTGGCGGGGCTCCCTCAAAACTAACAAGGTCAAGGTCGCGACACTCATTTGGCAGGTCACCTGGTCATGCCCAAGGCCTGGCAACCAGTTAGAGAAGGAACAAGAAGAGAAGAAAAAATGAAAAGAAAAAATGGAAAAATATCATAATATTATTAAAATTAAAAAAAGAATCTATAAAAAAAATCTATGTCATAAAAAAAAATAAAGGTCTTACAAAACACATTAATGTTCTTTTTTTTTTTATTTTGAGAATATAAATTTTACGCAATTATCAAACGCGTTCAAATGCTCAAATATTCATCTAAAAACAAAATTATAAAAAACTATTTTACAACAAATATTAATTCCAAGAATATAATAGTTACCAAATGCACCTAAAATGTTGAGTCACACGAATTCACAACAATCAGATTAAGGTTATGAAGAAAAAAGTTGGTAATATAAAATAAGTTTAATATTACAAAAAACCCTAGACCGGTATTACTCATCACAAATTTATCTCATACTAATAAATATATTTGTGACAAATTTACTATCAATAAATTTTCTTTAAATTAGATTAATATTACAAAAAACCACAAACTGATACATTTATGACAAACGGAAGGTAAATTCCCAAACTAGTATATCCATCAACTCCCACTTATTATCTAAGTTACCAATTTGCCGAAAAATTTAACGAAAATTAACAAATTGTAAACTTATCACAAATACACTAATTTGGGGTTTTGATGGTTGAAAGATTAATTTTGAGTAAATTTGTCATAACTATACCATATTTGGTTTTTCTGTGGTATTAACCCTATAAAATAACATTAAAGTAATTGTATAAAAAGTTGGTTAAGTACTCAAATTATGTTAGAGTTTGTTCCTCTAAATGGTTGTTACATTAGTTACACAAATAAACGTTCGAAATTTGAAAACAATAAAAGTACTATTTTTTTTGTCAAGACAATCAAATAAATATTGGTACGTTAGTCAAATATAAATGGAAATCAATCAAAAAGAGTCTGTAAATCATTCAAATTAGGGTTAAGTTTGTAAGTTACTAAGATTATGGTTTATAATTTGATGTAAGAGTTCGTAACCTTAAAACAAAATAGGCTACGAAATTAAAAGTTAATAATTTGAAACAATCACAAAAAATTGGATAAGTTACTCTACATGGGATGTTTGGTAAGTCTTTCAAAGTAAAATTGGAAATTTGATATGAGAGTGGTGATATAACTCTAAAACTACAAATTATGTAAATAAGTTTTGGCAAATTATTATGAAATTTGAAAATTCAGAAATAATCAAATAAGAGATGGTAATTTAATCACAACATTTTACCCATAAACTTGGTTTTTATGACAGGTAAATCCTATGCCCATGATTTCGACTCTCGTACGTTTATGAATCTTCGAGTGAGATTGGGGATTCCTCTAGTTCAGTCTACGCAGAGAAACTGAATTTCAAAGGATGATGCGCTCTATGAAACTTTTGGGCCATTGGTGCAAGACAAGAGTGAGTGCTTATAAACCTGTGTTATTCACTGAGGTCTACATTATTAGCTACTTTGTACGACAGATACACTGCAACTTCATGAAACAATGTTAAGCTGAGCTTCCATTTAAACAAACAGAAAGGGAATTTTTATTTCAAATTTTTGCCCTGGTCGTTGCATTCAATCACATCTCCTGTAAATGTTAAGCTAAAATACAAAACCAAGAAAGAGAAGTCGCCGATGTTGATGAAATAATCAGGATTGACGCACACGTTTAGATGGACATCCTTGGGAAGGACATCTAAGAACGACCTTCGTGCTTGGACAACACTTTGGGTGCGACACAAGAATCCGGGCCACTTCAACTGCTTGGGACGATTCGGAATTGGTACTATTGATCAATATTTTGTCCAGACATAGTGCATTCTGGAGGAGAAACTTGAGCAGGGAAAGAACAGATTCCCATAACAGCAAATTGGCACCACGATCAACAATCTCAACATGCTTGAGATGCATCAAACACTGGTGGATCCTCCACTTTGCAGAATTCCAAAATTCTTCTCCAGCAGAGTTGTGACGGCCTACACCCTCCGCATTGAACTTAACCTGCAGATATAGAACATCATGACTAAGGAGAAGATACACATTTGGAACTAGATGAGACCAATATCGAGGTTTGACAGTATTAAATAACATTTACTACAACAACCGATATATAAATCTATTGAGAATCCAAAATGTCAATTAAAAGGTCAGAGGTACAAAAATGATTTTCAATAACGATAAGAAAAGAAATGAGAGGTTGTACGTGGGCTAAGGCTAAAAATAACAATCTGTGTTCAAACAAATCTGGTGTTAAATTAAACCAAATGAACCAAAAGTGTTCTAGCAGTTAAGTACCGCAGAATTGACTGGGCAAGTCGTTTGTAAGAATAACTTCTCCAAGCGCCACGTGCTTTCGAGTATTTTCACTATAGCTGGAACTCCCTTGTGGTCTGCTGTGCCGAGTAATGTCAGATGCCGACATTGTAAGGATGGAAGAAACACTTGTCTCGCCTCCATCAATGACAGCACCTAAGCACATCATCGTGGTAGAAGAAGCAGAAACTGATCATCAAGCACCAATAGACAAAGAATGTGTAATGTATGTCCGCAACTTCAACCAGAAATAACAGCGCTAAAAAATCGGCACGCACCTGAATGCACCAGCTCCCCATCACCAATTTTGTCACATAATGCAGCCTCTTGAGAAGCCCCATGACAAGATCCCCATGAGCCTTAAACTTATCTAGTGCGAAACTTTCCATGTCGAAATTTAACTCAGCTTCAATCAAGGAAGATACTTCATCTAGACTAAAGTCTCCCCCTTGAGAATTGCCCAATAGGCGCAATTTGAGAAGATGAGGAGCCCAAATTTTCAACATCAAACCTTGACCAGGACGAAACTTATGAGAATCAATCACCAACTCTCTAAGACTTTTTGATTCAACCATTATCTGCTTGACACCCTGGCAACTTTTCAACTCAAGGAACTCTAGAACAGGGCTGCCACTAAAAACTCTCACCATTAACTCATCGTTTAACTTCGCATATTCAATGCGCAATATCTTCAGCGAACACCAATTCACAGCACTGAGCACCGAAAAACAGCATTGGGACACACACAAACTCACTAGCGTGGTGCAGAGGAACAAGATATGCGGCAACGCATAAATGTTGTGACGCCAATAATGTGGGGTTATCGATACCTCTTCAACGTCATGCATGATGGCAAACTGGAGCCACGTATCAAGACTTGACTGCATGAAGGCAAGGCAAGGAGCATTGAAGAGAAATCTTTTCACCTTATTTGCGGTGCAGCGTAACAGCACTGAGTCAACAAAAGCAATGAAGCTCTTGAGATTCTGGCTACTGCCAGGGGGCAGAGAGAAACTCATGTACTGATTAGAGGTCCAAGTGGAACGCCATTGCTTGGACAAGACGCTAGTTTTGACGGCATCTTTTGTAGTCAAGAAGGAGAAAATATGAACGATTATGTCATTGGGCAATTGGCTGATGTAATCCACTGGATTCCGGGTTTCATTTTGATTGGAAGGAGGTAATCGTGCACATTTCTGATGGCGAAGTCCATGGTTGATACTGGCCATGGATGGAGGAGTCTTCAAGATTTTGCCTTTGCCTGCCGATGATGATGAAGAGTAAGGTTGGCAAGAAACGTGAGAAGACGACTATATAAACTCTGATCAGCACAAAAGGAAATTAACTAAACCACAAAATGTCTTCTGGCCTTTCTTCAAGAAAAAAAAAATTGAAGAGTGAACAGAGAGAGCTTGTGAAGGATAGAGATCTAAAACCCTAGAGAAAAGCTTGAGGCTACTTAGGCTCTACATGGTAACATTTCTATTCCTCTGTTTTTTTCTTTTTTTCTTTTTCTTTCTAGTATAGAAAAGGAACAAAAATCCATTTAGTAACGTTAGTTAATTTTTCTAAGTGGTTGGGGAATAGATTTGAAACAGAAGTAGAAAAAAGTAGCTTCTTCTTCTTAAAACAATTTCTAGAAATAAGTAATTTTCTTTCTTTTCTTTTTGTTCTTTTCTTCTTCCTCACCACCCCGCCGGCTGGTAAAGAAAGAAGAAGAGAGGAAAAAAAAATATATATATATCAAAAAATTATTTAAAAAATTAAAAGAAATTTTATGTCACAAAAAAAAATTGTACGTCCTACAAAACACATTCATGTTCTTTTTCTATTCTGATAATAGAATTCCGTTACCAAATGCATTGTTTTACTCATAAACTATTTTGGAGAGAAAATAAAAAAGAACTATTTCTGAAAAGAAATTGTTCTTAGGAACAGACATTTTTCCAAACGCATCCTTAGGGAATGGAGACGATTGAAGAGAGTAAAAAATTTAAAGAGCAAGAGAGTGACGAAGTCCACCAAAGTGCAAGAATTTGCAGAGAAAGTTGCACAAGAGGAAGAGGCAAGAGAGAAAATAAGGAAGAGAGAGAGAGAAATTTGATTAGGAGTGGAGGCAAGACTTATTTGATTAATGGGCTGGCCAAACCAGGCTGAAGCCAAGAAACAATTATTCTGAGTATTCCGAACCAACTACTGTTGACCTGCTTGAGGCTGATCCACAGCTAAGGCATTAGGAATTGGTTGGCTTTGGCTTTGAATTTGTGGATGCATAACTCGAGATAACATACAAAATCTACATGTTAGTGTATCAAAAAAAAGGATCAATACATGCATCGCAGCATTAACTGCAAATAGCACAAGAAGATGAAAGGAATGAGGGATAGATGCACACCGAGGACAACCTTTGGAGCACTATGTAATTACTCCAACTTGAAACTTTCTGAGCAAGTGATTCTAGATGGATAATGGATATGCAAAAAAAGATAAAAAATTTACTCTATTTTTTCTTTTCAGCAAGTACTAAATAAAAATCTTCATGAAGTGCATGTACTTGAATTAATCTTGAAATCTTAAAGAAAATAAAAAACATAAAGAGAAAAGTGAATCATCTTTGGCAAGCATGCATCCTCCAAGGCCATCAGAGAGAGTCACTTCTAAAAAAGAAAATTTGAGACAAAGAAGTGGGAGGAAGTTACAAAAGATGCAAACATATGGCCGTTTCTAGTTAAACCGAAGCTTGCTACCACTCTTTGAAAAACTTGAACTTCACAAATGCATATCTGATTCTATGAAGGAAAAAAGAAGAAGAAGAGATCTACCCGTTTTTAAATCAATAGGTTTCAAATGAAACAAAGAAATTCAAATGTGCCACTGCCCATGGTATAAATGTGCATTCAAGGTTACAAATAAGGAAGATTGCAAAAAGAAATTGACTTCAGGGTAGAAAATCGGAATCCCCCCAACTGGGTTGTAGTGGGTATACAAATGTGTACTATGTAAAGCCCCAAGAACGGACAATTCCAGGGCCAACTCCTATTTTTGTCATGCTAACGTGCTTGAACTCCTAAAATTTTCTATTATGCATTTAAGTCAAAACAAATTTTGAAAAGTCAATGCACTTGAGTCATTTCGTTCACTCGTCAATTTTAAGGGGACGGAAGATGCCACATGACTTCTTTTATTATCTTTTAATCCAACGTGGCCGTTAATAAAAAAAAAAAATGCCACATAGATTTTGTATCAACTAAAACCTAAAAGAGCTAACTAATGAGCAAAAGTGGACAACTGTCAAAAATTTTAGGACTTAAGTGCACAAAATGAAATTTTTAAGACTCAAGTACTCTATCATAAAAAATTTTAGGACTCCTGCTGTACGTCCCCCAAAAACGATTATACCAAAAAAAAAGAAATAGTACAAGTACATAAATGAAAATACGTGTAAGAAGAAATATACATATCTGTAAATATATAAAGGGATAACAAAACGGAAATTCTAACTTCTACATCAATGGTATCAAGTAACAGGGACTTAAGTTGTACCTGAGTCCTCACAGCTATTCCTAGCAGGGTTAGATGGCAGAGCATAAGGTCTGGTAATCTGAGACTTTGTCTTCAAAGATATCTTCCTTAAATAATCGGACTAAAAGGGAAAGGAAGCAGAAATCATTAAATTACTTCATAAAAGACCAACAAATTAAATAATCAAATTAGAAAGAAAATGAAGCAGATATCAATTTAAAACTGCAACTTAAAACTTAAGTACAATATCACAGCACTGAGCAAACCTGATCTCACTGGTGCAAAGCTAAATTTAAATATTTAAACAGTTCCAGTTACTATATAAATGCACAAATCATAGAAATTCTCGACAGATTATAAGAATAAAAGAAAGCTTCTAAACATTTTTTAAGCAAGAGCACATCCACTTTGTTTATGCATCCTCTATCCATATAGAAACTTCCCACAAAATAAGCAAGCACTAGATCCAGAGCCACTTCATAAAAAGAATTAAAGATAAGAGCAAATAGAATGAGATGCACGTAGTGGACATGGACATCAAATAATACCTGGCTTGTTGCAGCAGCGTAAAAATTTCCCTCAATCCTCAAGGCAATTTTATTGAGTTCTTGCAGACCTTCTCGATTAGAAACAGGATGATGTCTCAGCAAAGTCTCCAATCTGCATACCAAAAGAGACTTGCAGTTCAGCTGAAATTATTTCTGGCCAATAATTTTTTTTCTCAAAGATAAATAAGATTTCATCAAGAAGTACTGAGGGGGTACTTCCCCTACAAAATGGCTTATAATAGAAGCCAAACCACATACAAAGTAACGCACAAAAGACTTTGTAGCATTTCCAACAAACTAGATGTATGAAATTGAACTTTCCCACTATACCAAAAGTGAAGAAATGAGCCAAAAGACAAGGAGAGGAATCATCTTAGTAATCTGTTTCTTTCCGACACACAAACTGAAAGTCCCTCTCCGAGCCCAAAGTTCATGTCACACTGTGCCCAAGGTCAATCAATTTACTCCCAAAATTGCAAAAACTGTAGCCCTAATCTTTCTGGTCCAGCTCCAATGTAAAAGTAATCGGTTCATGTTCTCTTCTTCAGTCTTGCACAAAAAGAACCTATTGGCCAGTATTTTTCCTCTCTTCTAGAGATTATCTGAAGTTAAGAATACATCCCCAAGCAGCTTGCCAAGCAAAAAATGAAACCTTCAAAGGAACCGTAACTTTCCAAATACATTTCCATGGGAAGAGTGTGCTCTGTTGTAATTGCAAGAAGAGAGATCGGAATAGCAGGATTTTACAGAAAAAGTTCCAGAGGTACAACAATTCCACCGTAGCTTATCGTCCTCACATCTAACATTGCTCGATACAATGACTCAAAAAAAAAAAAAATTTGAGAAGCTTCAGGCTTCTAATCTTGAGCCCTACGTAAGATATTACTTTACCACATTGTTTCTCCGTTGTCAGTCTTTCAACAATCGGCCACCCTAGCTATCTAGCTTCTTGCTAGTGCACATGCATCCAGGAAAAAGTCTTTGAAAGCAGTGTCTCCACACCAGATGTCATCATGCATCATAGTATGCCTACCATTTCCCACTCTAATAGAAAGTCCGTATTTGAAAGCATCCCATCCTTACCTAATGTGCTTCCGAAGCCTGACCCCATGTGCTCCTCAACTAGGCTTTATTATCCACTCTGAATCTTCCAAACCAAATTCTGCAACTAGTCCCATCCTCCAAGGGCTAGTTTTCTCCCCATTAAATCTCCACAATCATTATCGAAGCAAAGCTTTACATACAAGAACCAATGACTTTACCCCCAGCTCCCCCATTAGAAACTGCTTGTGTTACAATACCCCTATCAACTAAACAAAATCCCAGATTGTCATCCCAATATCCTTGAAGAAACTTTTTTTTGCATGCTCTCGAGTCTTTTTGCCACTGAAATAGGGATTGGAAACAAAGAAATAAAGTAAACCAGAATATTAAAAAGCGCATGCTTCATCTACGTAAGTCTACATCCCATGGACAAATAAGCCATCTTCCACCTACTTAAACTCTTCTCAAATCTTTGTATCATCAGATTACATGCAGCTTTTGCTTTGTAAGTGCATCCCAACTGCAACCCTAGTACTCTATAGGTATGCTGGTAAACTTATAACCATTACTCCCAGACATTTCTTGCAAATTTACATTCTCGCCCACAGGAATTATTTCATTCTTTCCCAAATTCACTTTCAGTCCTGAGACAGCCTCAAAACATAACAGTATGCTTCTAAGTGTAAAATTTGTATGATGTGTAAAATTTGTATGATGTCATCCTCCGAGAAAAATATGACGTCATCCGCAAATGAGAAAAGAAATATGGAATCTTCATTACAAGCATTGTCAATTGTGAAACCACCAATCTAACCTTCGTCAGTAGCTTTAATCAGCATCTTGCTCAACACTTTCAAAACCAACACAAACAACAAAAGTGACAGAGGACTGCCTGAAATCTCTAGAATACTTGAAGAGACCTCTTGGACTGCCATTCACCATAACCAAGAAAATCAGTGAAGAAATGCTTTTCAAAATCCATTTCCACCATTGGTCACCAACACAAACAACAAAAGAGGAAATACATTCTTCTTTACACATACATTACTCCCATGATCCCTGATCATAGGCCTCCTCCATGTCCAATTTGCAAAGCACTCCTGCTTTTCTTTCCTCGAGACCATTGGCAGTAAGAATAGCATCCAATGTTTGACGAGCTTCCACAAAACCGTCTTGAAAAGATCCCACCAGGTGAGCTAGAACATTTTCAAATGACCAGCAAGAACTATGGCAAAAATCTTATAGATGCTACCGACCAAGCTTATAGGCTAAAATCCTTAACATTTGTCGCACCAGGCTCCTTAGGAATGAGAATTAAGAATGTACAATTAAGATTATTTACAAACTTGCCCCCTACTCTGGAACTCCTTTAGAAGGTCATTACTAACAATCTCCAATTCTCGCGAAAAATTTAAACATAAATTTATCAGGACCTAGTGCCTTATCTCCATTACACTCCACGATTGCCCTTCTAATCTCTCCCCCTTGAAAGGCATTTGCAGCATCTCAACCATATTGGGATCAATAGAAGCCTCCATTTCCGGTCTCTCAAAACATCTCTCCCTGCATGAATCAGCATAGAATTCTAGATAACCACACACTCATGGCGTTTACATGTTCAACAGCCATCCCAAAAACTTCCAACTTACTGAGGAAGTTATATCTTCAATGAGCATTGGCCACCTTTCAAAGGACTTCATGTTTCTCTGATCATCATCAAGCCAAATCCCCCAAGACATATGTCTCCAGGAGGTCTCTTCCATTTGAATCAACAACACAAGAGCTCTTTAAATTCCATTCTCCTAAAATGCTCCTCCTCTATTAAAGTCATCTGGATCTCCTTATCCTTAAGCTCTTCAACTTCTTGAATTGTCTCTTTCATATTGTTTCCCATATTTCCAACCTTCTGATGACTTCATGTTTCAGAATATATCTTAGCCCCTTGAGCTCTGAAGCAAAAGTGAAGCTGGCCACACCCTGAAAGAACTATTCTTCCAGTAATTGATGACTACCTACTTGAAATCTTCTAGTTTGAGCCAAATACTCACAAACTGGAAGGGAGTGGGGGCCCATTCAATAACTCTATCCTCTAACACAATTATAAGGTGGTCTGAGGTCACTTGAGGTAACTTTTGACTCGAGTTTGAGTGATATCCTCCCATGTTGTTGAAACTGAGAACCCATCAAAGCGTAAAAGGATAGCCTCTCCCAGTCCCTGGACCAAGTATACTCCCAACCTACCAACAACAAGCCAATCAGGCAAAGGTGTCCAAGATCTGCCAAAATTCCCTCATGCAAGCTCTGTCTGTACCAATCCCATCCTGTTCATGTGGAAACAATACCACGTTGAACTCTCCCCGCACTCCCCATTTACTTCTAATATCAGAGAGCTAATCCCCGAAAGAACTCCTAGCGCTACCCACTCCAGGACCATACACCCCAGTAAACACCCACTCTTCCCCACTTCTGCACCACAAAACAGGCACAAGACACTAAATTGGCCCGCTAAGCAATCTACTAAGTTGCCTGATTTCTCATTCTACATCACTAAAATGCCACCACATGTTTGGAAGGCTGGTACTTCTTCCAACTACGACATCTAATTCCCCATACGCCTGTTTTACCAGGTTCTACAACTGCATGGTAATCCATCCACCATTTTAAAGTCCTCAATATAGAGGTATATAGACAATCTCCTCCATCTGGCATACTCTGTCACTCTTAACAAGTCCTCCTTTTTGACCTCTAATACAAGCTCAAAAGATTTTCGTTCCACAAAAAGCCCTTTTACCTTGTAGGTCTCTCGCAACAAAACCAGCCTCAACAATCTCACGCAGCAAAGAAGATGAGAGGAAAAGTCTTCAACATCTCAGAGAAAGCAAACAACAATATAAAAGAAGAGGAAAAGAGCCTACATAGCCAATGGGGGCCGTCATCAATGGCTCGCCGGAGTTCAGGGTGGTCAATGAGGTTAGGGAGGTCGCCAGAGATAGAAAACAGAGAGGTCAAGGGCTGGAAGAGGGCCAGGAGTTGAGAGTGGGTAAGAAAAGGATGAAAGTTCAGAAGAAATGGTTTGCCAGAGATGGTCACAAAATCCAGTGTCTAACAGATCTGAAATTACGTAATCCTAACATAGTCATAAAATCCAATGGATTATAGATAAAAGAATCCGGCGCAAGTTGCATATTGTTCAACAAATTACAAATAGCTTTCTCCCAGACGAGAAAGCAAACTGAGAAATGATTCAGAACAACACATTGAAGAATTCACAAACCTATAAGATTTTGGCGATACCTAACCCACATGCATCGACAGCATCTCCTCCTATTACAAGTGGTATGGGTGGGAGTTCAAGCATTGCAACTCAAGGTAGGCGAAGATTAAGTTTTCTGTGGAAAACTTTTGGACCTTCAACCCCTACAACGACTATAGCGATGCTATTGAATTGGAAAGGGGAAAAACAAATTCGAGATTACTAGAGAATAACACAACCAACAAGCAATAAGATGCTTAAAAATCCTTAGGCTCTGGATAAGTAGATTTCTGTCACGAACATAACAGGCGATCATCCAGTAACTGTTCTCCAGCCAGAAAGCCACATGGCCTTACCTCTGCAATTATGTTGGTCTACATACTATGGTAAACCCTCCTGGTTGTGAACAAAAATAGAAGATAAACCGTTTCAATCAAGAAAGAAATACAACCATCTTCTTATGTTATATAATCACCAATGTAACAAGAGCTACCGGCCTGCATACCCACTAAATCCCATATTGAGACTTAACTAAACTATCCTAAGAGAAAAAAATTACAGCGAAAGCTATCTCAGAATTCATGTTGCGCCTCGACCTGATAACATGACCATATTGTAAAACCATTACTTCTTGGACATACTAAACTCTCGGCAAACGTCCCTAAGCAACTATCCATCATAAAACTCCACATTTTCCCTACGAAAACAATAAAAACCCAAGCAAAGGAAAGAGCACTCACATCTTGTTGACAATCATCTCCCGTGAGTAGGGCGGCAGTCGAGCCCTCCAATCGCCCATGTCAAGCACAGCTCCAGCGCCCCCGCCTGCTCCACCACCGGGCGGCATCGCCCTCCGGTTAGCGTCATCCATCGTATCGACTCCTCTGAAAACCTCAACAACCAACAGCCGCACGGGACCTAGCACAAGCTATAAACAACAATCAGCACACACCCATGCATCCTATCCACTCCTCGAAAACCTCAACGACCAACAACCGCACGGGACTTAACACAAGCAATAAGCACCGATCAGCACACGCCCACCCGCCCCCTCAATACAACCAACGCCGACTTCAAGAACCCAAGCCCACAGATCCTCCCACGTCCCCACAAGAGCCCCTCGAAAACCCGGAAGAGACAGTCGATGACTTGGCCGAATAGCGATGGGAAGAGAGAGAGACAGAGACAGAGACGTAAGCTGAGAAGATTGGGCAAGACAAACCACCTCTTTAACGTTAGAAGCTAGCAAGGTGGTCGATGACTGGATACAAAAAGCAGAGCAAAGCAGAGCAAGCAGAAGAAGAAAGAGAAGCAGGTTCCCCGTCGTCGATGCTTTGTCGCGCTGTTCGTGCTCTCGGGTAGGGTGACGAGATGGATCGGTCACGAACTCGGCCCGATTCTATCTTAATAAAAGAAATATAAAATTAATTATAAGGGTTAATATTATTAATAATCTCATATTGATACACCATCCCAAATTTACTTTTAGTCAATTATCATCAAATTTTATCATCAAATTCTGAATTTGATAACATGTGACAATTGACAGGTATGTTAATTTGAGATTTTTTGTTTTTATTTGTCACATATATAATTTATAGTTTTTCGTGATATTAATTCAATTTAATAAAATTTAACTTAATGTAACTATGTTGTAAATGTATCAATTTAGGGATTTTATAATTAAAAATTTAATTTGAGATAATTTTATCATGTGTGTATCAATTTTAGATTTTTATGGTATTAACCCTTAATTTTAATGTCGCGACCAATCCCAAGTCAAATCTGTGGAACCGAAGAGGGAGACATACAAGAGAGTCAGGTCTAGAAGAATGTAGAAGTTCTTATGAAGAATGAAGAGAGCCTTGTTTATGATGTGAGTTGGGAATGGATTCATAATATACCCATTTAAATTGATTCATTTTATAGACAAAAAAAAAAAAAAAATCGATTTGTTTTGGGCTTTTCATTTTTAAACCCATTATTGCTAGGCCCGCTAAATATGAGGCGGCCCATGAATCATTTCAATAAATTGGGATTAAATGATGAGTTTATAAGGCAAATTGAAAAGGGATTTGCCTCAAATCAAAATGATTTCTCTTTTTTATTTTATTACATGGAGATCTTTCAAATTTCTATTCAATTTGAAAAGATGCATTGATGCAAAGCATATATTCCAAAGGTTGAACTAGACCGAGCAATATGTAATAGGTCCAAACACTTTAACTCTGTTTATATTATATAATAACATATGCAAATATCTCTATATAATAAAAAAAAATGAATGCAAAGGAGGATTTCAATATCAATATTTTACCATTAATGCCATAAAATATCCTTTGGTGCATTACAATCTTGTAATATTGATTAAGAGGTGGTCCTCTCCTATTATATGTAATTAACCGAGAGAATTCTTGCTTTTGTGATCGTCATATGACACATCTTTTTTCATCTATATTTGCCACATGGCAAGACACATGACATTATTTTGCCATGTAGTCCGAATTTGACTAGTAAGCTTTTTAGCTTATTTATTATCATCTCTTAACTTTTATCTTTAATTTAATTGTCAGAATGTGGATAAGCAAAAGTTTATAGAATTTTTTTTTTCTTGAGTTTAAAATTGGAAAAATGGATAAATTAGAGAAAGTTTCTTCAAATATAAATGAAATAATTTTTTATTTCAACAAATTCTCTTTAACCAATAAAAAAAAGATAGAATAAAACAAAAATAAAGACATATATTCTCTGCTAAATTAATTTGCATCTTAAAATTCTCTTTCTCCCCAAAAAATCAATGAATTCCTTTGTCATTTTCAACATGCATAAGAGTGTGCTCTTTCTGGTTATCTCCGCATAGTATAAAGCAAATCAAAGGCCGTTTCCAAACAAAAGTAAATTCCATGAAAACCCATGTAGGTTGTAAAGATACATCACAATCACTCAATACCGAATGATGTCCAAATCGCCATCCAAATGTAAAATACGATTAAAGCAAGATAATTTCTTCAATCTTTAATATTTTTAAATTAGAATATGAATATTTCTTATTATAGAATAATTTAAGATTATTTTTGTAAACTGACGAAATTATTTTATAATTATGTTTCTATTAGACACATTTCATTTGTTTTTTACATTATTTTAATGCGCAAAATGTGTGCTCCTTCTCTCATCTAACGCAAATTAACATCAAAGCTTTGAAAAGATAGCCAGTGAGATTAAGTCTTATTAGCCAGGCTTCGAGGAAATACTCATTGCCAGGGCAAGCAGAAATTAATACCGCAACCAAACTCCTTCGTACAATAATCCTGTAGCTATCCCCTAAAATAAAATGATCAAATTTGCAAAACATTGAGATGATCATGTACATCTATCTCTTCCCAAGAAGTTATAGGTTCATAAATACCACAAGGTAGGACTCATTTTTTTGTTTATACATATAAAAGTTGATAAGTTATCACAAGAGTCGGAATCATAATAAATATTGATAATAAATATTGGTTACTCAAATAAGAATTGACAACCTAAATCTAGTAATAAATAATCGAGAAAATCCTCTTAAACCACTCAAATTAAGGTTGGCAATTTGATAAAAGAGTTGTTAAATTTAAAACATTAGTAAGTTATGCAAATGGATAAGTTACTTATTATGAAATAATTTTGAAACAATCAAATACATTCTTATTTATTATGAGGACAATCGAAAAAACTTAGATAAATCAAACGGGTAGAAGTTAATAACCTTAAACTAGTTGGTAACTTATCAGAAAACAATTGGCAAGTCAGTTAAATTAAGATCCGTAATATGATAAAAACTTTAGCTTGAAAATGTTAATATCTATTGGAGATAAATTTTGGTAATTTGGAAACAATGAAGTAAATGTTACGAAGAAAAAAGTGGATAATAAAAAGTGAAGGTAAAGCAATTATATTAAAGTCGGTTAATGATTTAAATTAAGGCCATTAATTTGTTCAAAGGTAGTTTGATATAAGAGTTTGTACCTCTAAATCGTTGTTAAATTAGTTACGCAAATAAATGTTTGAAATTTTAAAACAATAAAAATAATGCGCTTTTGTCGGCACAACCAAGTAAACCAAGTAAATATCAATAAGTTACTCAAATATAAATGGAAATCAATCACCAAAAAAAAAAAAGTTTGTATGTCACTCAAATTTGGGTTAAGTTCGTGAGTTACTGAAATTATGGTTTATAATTTTATGTAAGAATTTGTTAATTTAAAACATAATAAGCTACTAAATTAAAAGTTAATAATTTGAAAACAACCACAAAAATATTGATAAGTCAATCCAATAAGATTTGGTATCTTAAAATTATTTGGTAACTTGAATGGGGATGGTTAGTAAATCTTTTAAATTAGAATTGGTAATTCGATACCAGAGTGGAGATATAACTCTAAAACTGCAAATTATGTAAATAAACTTTGATAACTTATTGTAGAAGTTGAAAATTCGGAGATAATCAAATAAAAATCAGTATTTTTTTTTAGAAAAATGTTAGTGATTTTTTTTTTTTTTTGTGAACGAGGATCTGCGGAGCCTACCCTTGTCAACTTATGCCGATTTGAGGTTTCATGGGTCTCTAAATGGAGGCCCAACATCGACTATACCTTGAGGAAAACTAGCCCAACAACCCACCGCCGGCCTCTCGCTTTAATCGCTAATGATGCAGGATTTTAACCCTTGACCTCATTTGCTGGAGGAGAGATCTTAACCAATTGCGTTGCCCACGAGTGGGTAAAAAAAAAAATGTTAGTAACTCAATCACAACCTTTTACCAAAAACTTATTCTTTTATGACAGATAAATCCTACATCCATAATCCAACTCTTGTACTTCCATGAATCAGTGAGATTGTGGTTTCTTCTAGTTCAATGCTTACAGAGAGTATATCTTGAGAAAGGATGATTTCTAGTTGAACAAACAGAAAGGGAGTTCTTATTTCAAGTTATCTCGTGGAATTTTGACTAATGGGGGATTGGATGCACATTCCACGAAACGAATAGCACTGCCTTGCTTTTGATACCAAGTTAGAATTTCTATAAATTTTGACATCAAAATAGATATGGAAAATCATAATATCCTAAGTATCTATGGGAGATACCTTAATATTTCTAACGCGTTTAATCACATCTCCCGTGGATGTTAAGTCAAAACTCAGGGGTTGATGAAAAAATCAGTATTTATGCACACATTTAGACGAACATCCTTGGAACGGATATCTAAGAATGACCTTCACGCTTGGAGAACACTTTGGGTTTTATAGAAGAATCCAGGTCACTTCCAAGCAGCAACTATCTAGATCCAGGCGAGGGCGACGTTGCTTGAGACCAGTAAGGGTGACCCTTGCTAGTCGCTTGTGCCCAATTGTCAGCCATTGTCAAAGCCTAATGATCGGCAGAGGAAAAAGGAAAAAGAAATTAAAAGAAAATTATATTAAAAATTATTAAAAATTTAAAATAAAAAAACAAATTAAAAATTTTGTTCATCTGAGTGCAGGCCATACTACATACAATGGGCAACATCAATTTCAATAATTTCTCGTCAAAATTGATCAGATGGACTATATTAACAATTTTTTTAAAAGTTTGGCCAAATTAAAATGTTTTTTTTTTTTTTAAGTAAAAAATATATTGAGCTTTAATCAAACTATACAAAAAGCGATCGCAGCACCAAAACTTACACTCAAAATGACAAGGAGTCATAGCGAGTGGAATGGTGCAGGGATGGAAAAGGACTGCCAAAACAACGGCAAAACCAGCCAACCGGCAAGACACACAAACACGGCAAAGAAAACAGCCAAACAGTAGCAAGTACGCCAAATTAAAATGTTTATTACTAAATTGACACAAATTCTACGGAGTTAGAACATTTTTGGTAATTTTCCCTTCATTATCTTCAAAAGTAAACTAAATAGGGATATTCAACTCATTGATGACACCACGCAAGCATGCTATGCAATATCAGCTTTATATAGCATGCTTTCTCCCAGTAAGAGGACTGAAAGTTCTACCACCACAAAAAGAAAAGAAGAACGACACGTCAGAACGAATCGGTTAATTTGCGACAGGTACATACAATTACATCTCCTGAAAATGTCAAGCCAAAATTCAGGGGTACAAAAAGGAGAAAAAGAAGTCACCGGTGTTGACGAAATGATCAGGATTTACACAGACGGACATCCTTGGAAAGGATATCTTAGAATGACCTTGGCGCTTGGAGAACACTTTGGGTGCAACCGAAGAATCCGGGCCACTTCAAGCAGCGGTGACGGTTCAAATGCTTGGGATGATTTGGAATTGGTACTGTCGATCACTATTTTGTCCAGCCAAAGTGCATTCTGGAGGAGAAACTTGAGCAGGGAAAGAACAGGTTCCCATGCCAGCAGACTGGCACCGCCATCAACAATCTCAACATGCCTGAGATGCATCAAACAATGATAGATCCTCCACTTTACAAAATTCCAGAATTCTTCTCCAGCAAAGACGCGACAGCCTTTCCCTCTCTGCCTTCAACCCAATCTGCAGATGTAGAACATCATGACTAAGGAGGAGGTACACATTTGGAACTAGATGAGACAAATATCGAGCTCTGAGAGTATAATATAGCATTTACAACACCAAGAGAAATATAAATCTATTGAGAATCCAAAATGTCAATTAAATAGACAGGTACAAAAATGATTTTCAATCACAAGAAGAAAAGAAATCACAGGTTTATATGCAGTGTAGGGCTAAAATTCACAATCTGTATATGTTCAAGCAAATCTGGTGTTAAATTAACCCAGTGAACTGAGAGGGTTCTAGCAGTCGTGTACCACAGAATTGGGTGTGCAAGTCGTTTGTATGAATAACTTCTCCAAAAGCCGCGTACTTTCGAGTATTTTTGCTATAGCCTCCGGAACTCTCTTATGGCCTGCTGTGCTGAGTAATATCAGATGCCGACATTCTAAGGATGGAAGAAACATATCTCTCGCCTCCATTAGCAACAGCGCCTAAGCACATCATCATGGTGGAAGAAGCAGAAACTGATTACTTTTACTCTCTTGAATCACTAAAGTAGATCAAACATAAGACATGCTTGCAATTCCAACAGCCTCTCACAATAGCCAACGAACCAAACGAATAAGCAAACGAGGACATCGGATTTTAGTCTTATCTAAGTCAATGTAATGCTGGAATCATAAAGGTAATATTAGCTAACAATGTGTAAAGTTCTATTATGAGAAGGAAAAAAGTATTGTCCAGCAAAAATTCCTTTAAATCTCCATACAATGACAACGTTTCTACAAAACAACAATTTATGAGCACGGTATCATCAAGCACCAATGAACAATATCACGATTTATCCTAAGCAAATAGCAGAATGTGTAATGTATGTCCACAACTTGAACCAGAAATAACAGGGGTAAAAAGTCAGCTCACACCTGAAGGCACCAGCTCCCCATCACCAATTTCGGGACATGATGCAGCCTCTTGAGAAGCCCCCTAACATGATCACCATCATCAGCTCCAGAGCCTTCCATGTCGAAATTTAACTCAGCCTCAATCAAGGAGGCTACTTCATCTAGTCTGAACTCTCCCCCTTCAGAATTGCCCAACAGGCGCAATTTGAGAAGATGAGGTGCTGAAATTTTCAACGTCAAACCTTCATCATCACCAAACTCATGAGAATCAATCACCAACTCTTTACAACTTTTTGATTCAATCACGATGTGCTTGACGCCCAGGCAGCTTTTCAACTCAAGGAACTCTAGAACAGGGCTGCCACTCAAAACTCTCACCATCCCATCATCGTTCAACTCCGCATGTTCAATGCGCAATGTCTTCAACGAACACCAATTCACAGTGCCGAACATTGAAAAACAGCATTGGGACACATGCAAACTCACCAGCGTGGTGCAGCAGAACAAGATTTGCGGCAACACATAAACTTTGTGGCGCCGGTAATGCAGACTTACTGATACCTCTTCAATGCCGTGCTCGATGGCAAACTGGAGCCACCTATCAAGACTTGATTGCATCGAGGCGAGACAAGGAGCATCAAAGAGGAATCTTTTTGCCTTAATTGCGGTGCAGCGTGACACCACCGAGTCAACGAAATTGATGAAGCCCTTTCTTTTCTGGCTACTGCCGGGGGCAAAGAGAAACTCATATACTGATTAGAAGTCCAAGTGGAACGCCATCGCTTGGACAAGACGCTGGTTTTGATGGTGTCTTTTGTGGTCATGAAGGAGAAGATATGAAGGATTATGGCGTCCGGCAATTGGCTGATGTGATCCACTGAGTTTTGGCTTTCATCTTGATTGGAAGCATGTAATCGAGCACGTTTGCCTGCTGATGATGATGAAGAGTAAGGTTGGCAAGAAATGTTACAAGAGGACTATATATAACTCTTATCAACACATAAGGAAAGTAACTAAACCATAAAAAGTCTCCTGGCTTTCCTTCAAAAAAAAAAAAAAAAGAAAAGCGAATTGAGAGATAGCATGTGAAGGATTGAGATTGAAAACCCTAGAGGAAAGCTTGAGCTACCTAGAGAACGGAGGCCTTACAAAGAATGGAAGAGCGAGAGAGCAATGAAGGCCACTGGAGTGTGAGAATTTGCAGAAAGAATTGCAGAAGAGAAACGAGCAGGAGAGAAAATGAGGAAGAGAGAGAGGGAGAGATTTGATTAGAGGAGTGGAGGCTAACTTATTTGATTAATGGGCAGGCCAAACCAGGCTGAAGCCTGAACTCCAGGAGGAACAATTATTCTGAGTATTCCAAACTAACCACTGTTGATTTGCTTGAGGCTGATCCACAGCTAAGGAATTAGGAATTGGTTGGCTTTGGCTTTGAATTTGTGGATGCATAACGTGAGATGACATACAATATATATAAGTTATGTTAGTGCATCAAGAAACTGGATCAATACATGCATAGCAGCAGTAAATGCAAATAGCACAAAAAGATTAAAGGAATGAGGGATAGATGCACCCCGACGATGACCTTTAATTACTTTAACTTGAAACTTTCTAAGCAAGTGATACTAGATGGATAATGGATATGCAAAAACAGACAAACAATCACTCACTCATTTTCTTTTCGGCGAGTACTAAATAAAAATCTCTTTGAAGTTAATGTACTTGAATTGATCTTGAAATCTTATTTTTTTTTTTAAAAAGAGTCAAGTGAATTATCTTTTGCAAACATGCATCTTTTGATGCCATAAGAAAGACTTACTTTTAAAAAAGAAATTTTGAGGCAAAGAAGTGGGAGGAAGTTACAAAATATGCAAGTGTTTGGCCCTTTCTAGTTGAACTTGTTCTTCACAGATGCATATCTGATTCTCTGAAGCAAACAACCAAGATCTTACAGTTCTTAAATCAATAAGTTAGAAATGAAACAAAGAAATTCAAATGTGCCACTGCCCATGGTATTAATACGTATTTGAGGTTACAAATGAGCAAGAATGGCAAAAAGAAATTAACTTCGGGGTACTAAAACGAAAATCCACCAAAAATTCCATGTGCTAGTGGAGCATTTGCCCTATAAATAAGCAGCACGGCTTGTTGTGGGTATATAAATGTGTACCATGTAGAGCCCAAAAAGAGGACAATTCCAGGGCCAGTCCTAAAATTTGTTATGCTAATGTGCTTAAGTCCTAAAACTATCATTTTGTGCATTCAAGTCACGATACTTGCAATTGAATACACTTGATTTATTCCATTAACTCTGTCAATTTTAAGTGGAAGGAAGATGCCATGACCTTTTTTAGTATCTTTTAATCCTATGTGGCCATTAAATAATAAAAAAGTCGTGTAGATTTTCAGTCCACTAAAACATAAAAGAGCTAAGATGAATATCACAAATTTTAGGACTTAAGTGCACACGATGAAAGTTTTAGGACTCAAATGCTCTATCATAAAAAATTTTAGGACTTAAGTCGCTCAAAAACAATGAATCAAAATAAATAAATAAATAATAATAATAATAATAATAATAATAGTGCAAGCACATGAATGAAAAATTGTGTAAGAGGAAATATACATATATGTAAATATACAAAGGAATAACAAAACAGAAATTCCAATTCCCATATCAATGGTATCAAGTAACAGGAACTTAAGTCGTACCAGAGTCCTCACTGCTATTCCCTGCAGAGTTAGATGGCGAAGCATTGGGTACGGCACTCTGAGACTTTGTCTCCATTGTCAACATCTTCAGAGATACCTTACTTAAATAATCAGACTAAAAGGTAAAGGAAGCAGAAGTCACTAAATCACTTCATAATAGACCAACTAATTAAATAATCAAATTAGAAAGAAAATAAAATAGATTTCGATTTGAAACTATAACTTAAAACTCAGTACAATATCACAGCACTGAGCAAACCTGATATCACTGGTGCAAAGCTAAATTTAAATATTTAAACAGTTCCACTTACTATATATAAATGCACACATCGTAGAAATTCTCAATAAAAGAACGCTTTTCAAAAAATTTTAAGCACAAGCCTATCCGGTTTGTTTATGCATCCTCTATCCACAGAGAAACTTGATACAGAATAAGTAAGCACTAGCTCCTGGGAAACTTCATAAAATGCTATCAAAGATAAGATTGAAGAGAACGAAACGCACATGGTGGACATGGACATCATATAAATACCTGGCTTGTTGCAGAAGCATAAATTATCCCTCGAACTTCAAAGCAATTTTATTGAGTTGGTGCAAATCCTCTGGACCAGAAACAGGAAGATGTCTCTTCAAAGTCTCCATTCTGCATATCAAGAGAGATTTGCACTTAAGCTACAATTAGTTCTGGCCAATCATTTTCTTGTCAATGATAAATAAGATTTCATTAAGAAGTACCAAGGGGGTACCACCCCTAACAAAATGGCTAAAAACAGAAGACACCCATATACAATATAATGCACAAAGACCTTCCAGCATTTCCACCAAACTATGTGTGACATTGGACTTTCCCGCTACACCAAAAGTGAGAGTGTACAAACAATTATCCCTAAAAAAATCCTACAAGGATTCAATTCCTTGAAATGCTCTTTTACTCCTTTTTCTCCAAATGAGCTAAAAAAACAAGGAGAGGAATCATCTTAGTAATATTTTCTTTATGACACATGAACTGAAAGTCCCTCTCCAAGCCCAAAGTTCATATTATATTGTGCCTAAGGTCAACCAATTTACTCCTAAAAATGGAAAAAATGTAGCCCAAATCTTTCTGGTCCAGCAACATTGTAAAACTTAATGATTCATGCTCTCTTCTTTAGTCTTCCAAAAAAAAAAAAAAAAACCTATTAGCCAGTGTTTTTCCTCGCTTTTAAAGATTATCCGAAGTAAGAATACATCCACAAGTAGCTTGCCAAGCAAAAAATGAATCCTTCAATGGAAACTCGACTATCCCAATAGATTTCCATGGGAAGAGTGTGCTCTGTTGTAATTGCATCTGAGTAGAAAAGAGATCGGAACAGTAGGCTTTGACAGAAAAAGTTCCAGAGGGACAACAATTCCTCCATAGCCTATCATCCTAGCATCTAACATCGCTTGATACAATAACTCAAAAATATTCAAGAAAGCTTCAAGCTTCTAATCTCGAGCCCTATGTAAGATATTAATTTACCACACCATTTCCCTGTTGTCAGTCTTCCAACAATCAGCCATCCTAGCTCTCTTGTTTCTAGTGCACACACATCTGGGAATAAGTCTCTGAAAGCAGTGTCTCCACACCACGTCACCCTGCAACATAATATGCCTACCATTTCCCACTTTAATGGAAAGTCTGTTTTCGAAAGCATCCCATCCTTGCCTAATGTGCTTCCAAAGCCTGACTCCATGCGTTCCTCCATCAGATTTTGTTATCCACTTTGTATCTTTCAAACCAAACTTTGCAACAAGTACCCCCCTTCAAGGGATAGTTTTCTCCCCATTAGATCTCCACAGCAATTGTACAAGTAAAGCTTTGAGCTTTGTATACAAGAACCAATGACTTTACCCCCAACCCTCCCCCTCTCCCCACCACCCCCCCCCCCCCAAACAAAAAATAAAAATAAAAAAATAAAAAAGAAACTGATTGTGTTACAATACTCCAATTAACTAAATGAAATCTCGGGTTGTCATCCCTCCCCAAAGAAACTTTTTTGTATGCTCTCAAGTCTTTTTGCTACTGAAATAGGGATTGGAAACAAATAAAGAAAGCAAATCAGAAGACTAGGAAGCCCACGCTTCATCCACATAATCTACCTCCCTTGAACAAATAAGCCATCTTCCACCCACTTAAACTCTTTTCAAATCTTTTTATCATTAGATTCCATGCAGGTTTTGCTTTGTAAGTGGATCCCAACTGCAACCCCAAGTACTTTATAGGCACGCTGGCAACCTTACAACCAAGAATCCAAGATATTTCTTGCAAATTTACATTCTCGCTCACAGGAGTTATCTCACTTTTTTCCCAAATTCACTTTCCGTCCCAAGACAGCCTCAAAACGTACAAGTGTAAAATTTGTTTGATGTCATCCTCCAAGAAAATTATGGCATCATTTGCAAATGAAAAAGGAATTATGGAATCTTCATTACAGACTTTGTCAACCGTGAAACCACTAATCTAATCAGTAGCTTTAATCAGCATCTTGCTCAACACTTCCATATTCAACACAAATAACAAAAGTGATGGGGACTCCCTTAAATCTCTAGAACACTTGAAGAACAACTTGGACTGCCATTCACCATAACCAAGAAAGTTGATGAAGAAATGCATCTTAAAATCCATCTACACCATTGGTCACCAATAGCCATTCTTCTTTACACATACGTCAAAAACTCCCATGATCCGTGATCATAGGCCTCCTCCATGTCGAATTTGCAAATCACTCCTGCTTTTCTTTCCTCAAGACAATCATCCGCCTCATTAGCAATAAGAATAGCATCCAATGTATGACAAGATTTTAGGAGTGTGCATAATCCAGGTTAGACTGGTCCAGCATCTAATCCAGGAACCAACCCATATAGTTTTGGTCCCCAATTTTTGGGACTGAGGACCTACCCTGTTGAACCTAGGAACAAGGACCGGACTAACCCTATCAGTTTGATTCAGTTCCAGGATCAACCCAGGACCAACTGATTTTTTTTTTCTTTTATTTATGGAAAGGATAAACATGCTATTTCAAATTACAAGTCCATTAACAATGCACCATTGAAGAATCAAACTATGAATATCAGTATATATCAAACATTGATATAAAATAAAGTAATAATAGAAATTCCACACTTGCTAAAAGTAATAGACCATAAAAAGAACACATGAGGCAAGCGAGGAGAGGCCAAAGGCACATGAGTTGAGCAGCGAGGTGAGTGAACAGAGGCAAGCCGCAAGGTCGAGGCGAGCGAAGAGGGTTTCTATTTTCCTGGGTCGAATTAGGATTAGGTTTCTTTCTACTTTTTACTTTACATGGCAAACTAAATTGCATAAGAAAAGAGACACTAGGGTTTAGAGTAGACAAAAATATGTTATATATAACATTTTACACATACAACAGAAACTCCCATGATCCGTGATCATAGGCCTTCTCCATGTCGAATTTGCAAATCACTCCTGCTTCTCTTTCCTCAAGACAATCATCCGCCTCATTAGCAATAAGAATAGCATCCAATGTTTGACAGGCTTCCATAAAAGCATTTTGAAAAGGTCCCACAAGGTGAGGTAGAACCTATTTAAATGACCGGCAAGAAGCTACCCGCCAAGTTTTTCGCTGAAAATCCTTAACATCCATCGCACCAGGCTCCTTCAGAATGATAACTAAGAATGTGCAATTTTGATTTTCTACAAACTTCCCCCCTACTCTGGAACTCCTTTAGAAAGTCTTCACTAACATTCTCCAATTCTCCTGAACAATTTCAACGCAAATCCATCAGGACCTAGTGCCGTATCTTCATTACACTCCAAGACTGCCCTTCTAATCTTCTCCTCTACAAAAGGCATCTGCAGCATCTCAACCATATTGGGATCAAGGGAAGCCTCCAAAATTAGTCTCTCCCTGTACAAATCAGCATAGAATTCTACATAACCACACACTCATGGCATCCACATCTTCAACAACCATCCCAAAAACTTCCAACTCACTAAGGAAGTTATATCTTCTATGAGTATTGGCCATCTTACGGGAGGACTTCGTGTTTCTATCACCCTCATCAAACAAAATCTCCAGAGAAATATGTATCCAGGAGGTTTCTTTCATTAGAATCAACAAAGTAACAGTTTTTTCCAATTCCATTCTCCTAAAGTGCTCTTCCTTCAGTAAGGTCATCCAGTCTCCTTATTGTCAAGCCTTTCAACTTCTTAAATTGTCTCTTTAATTTTGTTTTCCACATTTCCAACCTTCATGACTTTTGTTTCAGAATATACCTTCGAAGCAAAAGCGAAGCTGGCATACCCTCTAAAAGAAATATTCTTCCAATAATTAAGAACTATCTCCTTGAAATCTTCTACTGTGAGCCACATATTCTCAAACCGGAAGGGAGAGGGGCCCCATTTAATACCTATCTCCTCTAACACAATTAGATGGTGGATGGTGGTCACTCAAGGCAACAACTTTTGAATCTAGCTCGGATTGATATCCTCCCATACTGTTGAAACTAGGAACCAATCAATGCATGAAAAGGATAGCCCCTCCCCGTCCTTGGACTGAGTATATCCCCCACCTACCAACAACAAGCCAATTAGGCATATGGTATCTACGATTTGCCAAAGTTCCCTCATGCAAGCTATGTCAGTACCAATCCCATTCTGTTCATGTGTACATAATACCATGTTGAAGTCTTTCCCAATCACCTCCCCATTTACTTCTAACATTAGAGAGCTAATCCCCGAAAGAACTCCCAGCGCTACCCTCTCCAGGACCATACACCACTATAAACACCTGTTCTTCCCCATTCTCTGCACCAGCAAACAGGCACGAAAACACTAAATTGGCCCACTAAGCAATCTACTAAGTTGAATGAGTTCTCATTGCTCATCACTACAATGCCACCACATGTTTGAAACACCGGTAATTCTTCCAGTTCCAACTACAGCATCTAATTTCCCATACACCCGTTTTACCAGGTTCTACAACTGCATGGTAATCCATCCACCATTTAAAGTTCTCAATAAAGAGGCATGTTGACAATCTCCTCCATCTGACGTACTCCATTGCTCTTAACAAGTCCTCCTTTTCGGCCTCTAACACAAGCTCAAAAGATTGTCATTCCACAAAAACCCTTTTACCCTTGTAGGTCTCTTACGACAAAACCAGCCTCAACAATTACATGGCAAAGGAGATAAGAGGAAAAGAGTCTTCAACGTCTCAGAGAAAGTAAACAGCAGAGAAAGGAAGAGGAAAAGAGCCTACATAGCCAATGGGGCCTTTGTCAAAGGCTCACCAGAGTTCATGGTGCTCAATGGAGGTTAAGGAGGTTGCCGGAGCTGGAAAACAGAGGGTCAAGAGCTGGAAGAGGGTCAGGAGTTGGGAGTGGGTAAGAAAAGGATGAAAGGTCAAAAGAAAAGGTTTACCAGAGAAGATCACAAAATCCAATGTATAACAGAGCTGAAATCACATAATCCTAATATAGTCAAAAAATCCAATGGACAACAGATAAAAAGATCCAGTGGAATTTGCATAGCGTTCAACAAATTATGAATAGCTTTCTACCAGATAAGAAAACAAATTGAGAAATTATCCAAAATAACACACACAAAAAATCACAAACCTATAAACTTTGGTGACACCTAAACCCACACACATTAATAGCATCTACTTCTATTACAAGTGGCACAGGTGAGAGTTTAATTATTGCAATTCAAGGTAAGTGAAGAAAAGGTTTCCTGTGGAAAACCTTTGGGCCTTCAACACCTATTACGACTTTATTGACAATATTGAATTGGAGAAGGAAAAATCAGATGATCGTCCATGCATCTCTTCCAATAAGAGCTTATATAAAATAAATATTTTTGAGATTCATAAAAAATAATGCAACCTACAAGCACTCAGATGCCTAAAAATCCTTAGGCTCTAATAAGTAAATTTTTGTCACGAGCATGACAGCCATCTTCCATTAACTATTCTCCTACCAGAAAGCCACATGGCATTACTTCTGCAATTATTTTCATCTACATACTATGGTAAGCCCTCCTGATAATAAAAGACAATCCATTTCAATCAAGAAAGAAATATAACCATTTTCTTATGCTATATAATCACCAATGTAACAAGAGCATCCGGCCTACATACCCACTAAATCCCATAGTGGAAAGTAACCAAGACTAAACCATCCAGCGAGAAAACATTACAGCAAAAGCTACCTCAGAATTCACGTCGTGCCTCGACCTAATAACATGACCATATTTGCTAAAGCCTTGGGAATCGTCCCTAAGCAACGATCCATCGTAATCCCCACGAAAAAAGTAAAAGCCCAAGCAAAGGAAGCGGGCAGTCACGTGAGTTGGGCGGCAGATGAGCCCTCAGTCGCCCCCATCAAGCGCACCTCCAGCGCCACCGCCTCCTCCCCCGCCACCCAGCGGCAGCAGCATCGGCCTCCGGCCAGCGTTATCCATCAAGTCCACTCCTCAGAAACCTCAACACCCAACAACCGCACGGGACTCAAAACACAAAGCAATAAACAAGAAACCAGCAGACACACCCACCCATACCCAAAAGTCCTCGCCCCCTCGAGAACCCAAAAAGAAGGGTGCGTCGGTCTCACCTCTTGGACGAGAAGTAAATTTCCGCCGAAATTCGATGGGAGGAGGGAGAGAGACGGGGAGACACAAGGTGAGGCGATTGGGCAAGAGGATACATCAAGCGGGTCGCTTTTCATTACGATATTCTTCGAGCCTGAAGAGGGTGCGTTGGGTTTTTGGGAGACTTTTTGTTTATTGCATAAAAAGAGCAGACGAGGTGGGCGATGACTCGAAATGTACAGAGCAAAGCGAGAGAAGGAAGAGAAGATGAAGAAGATTTGCCGTTACTGACTTGGCCACCTTGTCTGCTTCCCTTTCGTCTTGTCGTTCTTGGTCTCGGGTCGGGTCGGGTCGGATCGGGTCCCGACCTCCTCAGCCCGATTCTTTTCAGCCATGAGTTTGAAATTTTTAAGTAAATTGGAGCATTCAATCTAGGGAAAATTTCAAGAAAATGCCCGAAATGCCCTCATTTTTTCAAATAAATGCATGGAGTGATAAGGGTCCGGTCAATGACATTTTCATCATTTTCCTTTTTTTTTTTCCTTTTTCTTCTTTCCTTCCTTTTTTTCTAGTCCTTCTTCCTTCTTCGCCAGTGGCCAACCGACCCCTAACAATGCATGTAACGGGCTGGGCAAGGGTTGCCCTTACTCAATCCGACAAGGGCCACCCTTGCGGCCATTAGCTAGGTCAGCCCTCGTTGGCTGCGAGCAAGGCCACCCCACTAAATTTGGTGAGGGTCGGCTTGCAAGTCCTCTCTTAGAGCCAACGAGGGCTCGACGCCCGATGGGCATAGAGCAGCCAGTGAGGGCTGACCTCACTGACGATTGCAAGGGGTGGCCTCTCCCCCAAGGTGAGGCTATCTTCATCAAAGGGTGAGGCAAACCTTGCCAAATCAACCGAGAGCAACCCTCACCTAGCCTATTACGGGCATTGCCAATGGCCGGTCAGCCATAGGCAAAGAAGGAAGAAGAACCAAAAAAAGGAAAGAAAGATGAAAAAGGGAAGAGAAAAAAGGAAAATGATGAAAATGTCATTGACTAGGCTCTTATTTGAAACAAGTATAACTACTCCAAGCCCTTCTTTGAAATAAGGTCCACTTCAAGCTCTTATTCAAGAAAATGAGAACACTTGGAGCCCTTTTTTGAAATTTTTCCTTAAATCTAAATGAACACAGGGCTCCACTTGTCTTAAGAAAAATTGGATAATTTACAATATATATATAGTTTTAAATAGTGGCTTGTATCACTTGAAATAATAAATCAATTAAAAATACAACAATTTGTATAAAAAAATTAAACAAAGAAAATACTTCTAGTTTATTAATTTTCCGAAGTGATACCATCAATCACATTTAAGAAAAGTATTTCCTTTATTATTTATTTTTTGAGAAAAAAACAAAATCTAAAATTCTTTAGTCACTCGAAAGACATAATCATGAAATTACACGGAAAAATTCGGGAAAATTACAAAAAAAATCATAAACCTATTACAATTATGTCAATTCAATCCTAAACTTATTTTTTTGACCAATTGACTCCTAAATCCATTATAATTATTCTCGATCGGTCCTTTAGACCAAAATTGGCCAGTCGGCGCTAACATGGCAGCCGGCCGGCATTGGTGACATTTTTTTAATAATATTTTATTTTTTGACATATTTTATTAATCTTTTATTAATCTTTTTTTCCTTTTTTCTCTCTTTTTTTTTTTTTTTCTTCTCCCTCTCCCTCCTTCCTCCTCCTCCTCTCTCCTCCTCCCTCCTCCTTCCTTTGGCTCTAACGACCATCCAAAGGGAGTGCTAGCTAGTCGCCGGACTGAGATGACCAAGCTAGCTCACCTCATCGTCGCTAGGCGAGATTCGTCGCTAGGCGAGAGCAAGCTTGCCTAGCCACTAGCGAGGCAAGCCCTCGCCAATCGGCAAGGCAAAAGCCCGCCAAATCTAGCAAGGCGAGCCTATTGGATCCCCTCAATCTAGTGACCGGCCAACCTAGCCGATCGCTAGAGCCAAAGGAAGGAGGAGAGAGGAGGGAGAAAGGAAAAAAAAAAAAAAAGGAAAAAAAAAAAAGATTAAAAATTAATAAAATATTTCAAAAAATAAAATATTATTAAAGAAAAGCTCGTCGGCTAGTTAATTTTGACCGGATGGACTGATCATAAATAATTGTAAAAGGTTTAAGACTCAATTGATCAAAAAAATAAGTTTATGACTGAATTGGTACAATTGCAATAAATTTGAGACTTTTTTGGTAATTTTCTCCGCATATAAATAAAAGTTGTAGATGTTTCTACACCATTTATTGGACATGCCCATAACTAGGCAAAAATGGACACTTAAATATCATAACTTATAAAAAGGTATATTTAAGTGCCAAAATCGGAGCAAAATTAATCACTTGAGTGTCAATCCGCCAAAACGCCGACGTGTCAATTTTACGACGAAGCGAGCGTAAAACAACATCGTTTTGATGCTTGACACGATAAAAAATCTAATATAAAAATTAATTTAATTTAATTTTAAAATAAATTTATTTAAAAAATTTTAAAAATAAAAATAAATAAATACATTTTTAAGAATTTTAAAAATTTTAAAAAAATTTTAAAAAAGGGAGTAGGTGCAAGCCGACCCTTCCCCACCTTCCGTGGCGGCGAGGAGGCGGCGTGTGAGCGAGGGCTCTACCCTCAACCGCTAGCTACCTTCCTCCTCCTCCTCCTCCTCCATTTTTTTTAAATAAATATAAATTATATTATTATTTTGTTTTAAATTTAATTTCATTAATTTTTATATTATATTAAAATTCAAACTATGCCAAAACAACATCGTTTTGGCCGATTTAAGAGCTCTATTCTAGCCAACACCCGAAACAACATCGTTTTGATGCTGATGTGGTAAAAAAATTTAATATAAAAATTAATTAAATTAAATTTAAAACTAAATTTATTTTAAAAATTAAAAATTAAAAATTAAAAATTTACAAAAATTTACAAATTTTTTTTTAGAAAATTTAGAGAAAGGAGGCGGCTAAGGGCTGAAATTTTCTTGTAAATTTTGTAATTTTTTTTGTAAATTTTTTAAATATTTTGTAAATTTTTTAAAGTTTTTGTAAATTTTGTAAATATTGTAAATTTTTTGTAATTTTTTTAAATTTAAAAAAAATTATTTTTAAAAATTATTTTTTAAAATGTTTTAAATAAATTTACTTTTAAATTTAATTTAAATAATTTTTATATTATATTAAAATTCAAATTATGCTAAAACGACGTCATTTTGACTAATTTAAGAGTTCTATTTTGGCCAACACCCGAAACGACGTTGTTTGGGGTAAATTCAAGCTGACTCAACTCTCCATCGAGGCACATCGGCTAGAAATATTAATATTTTAATGCCATATGATTTCCAGCCAACTTCACCGAAGATGGCACTTAGAGCGTCTGCATTTAAATCATTTTGTTAAAATAGTTTTTGAACGTAAATAGTTTAATGTAAATAGATTTTTTATTTTTATTTTTAGAAGAGTTTCTAAGCAAAAAATAACCGTTTGATAACGACACAAAATTTCTACTCTAAAAATAGAAATTCATCTCGATAACGACACAAAATTTCTTCCTTTTGGACGGCGGCGGCGACTTAAACGACCTTTAATATAAAAAAATAAAAATAAAAATGATTTAGTAACAAAAAAATAAAGAATAAAATAAATAAAATAAAATAAATCATAAAAAAATAAAAATATCATTTTATTTTAAAACAAAAATATCCTTAAAAATAAATTTATTTTATTTATTCTATTCTATTTTATTTTACGAATAAATTTATTTTAAAATGAATAAAAATAAAAAATAAAAAAATTATTTGGCAAAACACTCAAGGCAAATAAAAATAAATTATTTTTAATAAATTTAATAAATTTTTTTAATAAATTTTATTTTTAAATGAATAAAATGAATTTATTTATTTTTATTTATTTTTATTTTTAATAAAATGAGGAGAGGTGGAGGAGGAGGAGGAAGAGGAGGAGGCAGAGACGTAGAGGAGATGAGGGAGAACTCACCGAAATTAGGGTTTAGTGGGAGAAATTATTTATGATTTCTAGAAGAGAAATCAGAAGTACAAAATTTATATTTCTGATTTTTCTTCCAAATCAATTTCTAGAATAAAAATCTATTCCGAAATAAAAAACTGATTAGGTTTATCAAACATGTTTTTATTCCGAAACAAGTCCGAAATAAAAAATTATTTCTTGAATAGAAATTTTTGTTATCATGCACCCCTTAGATGGCTCACTTTTCTTAACATGTGGCACTTAAGTGTACTTTTCGTAAGTTATTGCACTTAAGTGTCCATTTGTGCTAAGTTATGACACTTGAAACGTTCTTTTGCCCCGTATATTGAGTATTTTTCCCCTGAAATTACTAATATTAATCAATTTGGATTCAATAATGACTATATAGTATTCTTTACAATTATAATAATTAAAAAAAAAAACACATCGTTTTCTTTTTTATTGGTTTTTACTTGATCTTGGAGGAGGCATATAATCTAACTAAGATTCTTTTGATTGGGTGTAATAATGCTAACTACTTTAGAGTTAAAACTTTCGTTTAAATAAATGAATCTTCAATCTCCCTATACTACAAAGGACATTAGAAGCGTTTTTCAATTTCATATTTCGGCCCAAGAGTATAAAATACTTGCCCACTGCAAGACAAATAGCAAAAGTATATACTAAATAATTGGCAAAAAGATAATTTGAGGATAGCCCTTTAATACGCACATAACACCAGTCACCCCCATTTCTTAAAATATCATACACTCGTCACAAACTTTCTCAAAGATTTAAAATTACTTCTAATTTTATCATACTACCATAAATTGGATTGATTTACTAAAATAACCCAAGTCACTTTCTTTTTTTCATGTATCTAATGTTCATGTGCATGTTTGTGTATATGCTTTATCGGTTGGTGTGTGAAGTAAGGTTAACAAAGATATTAACAGAGAACTAAAATCTCCCCATCATTTTACTATGACCAATGTTCAAAATCTCATGACAATAATATCCAAAATCTGATTTGTGTGCATTTCGATGATCTGATTTGGCTTATATGTCAATCCACCAACACCTTCATAAACCCCTCCAGGTCCTCAAAATCCAATCGTGGCGGGAAGTATTAATGTGTGATTTATATTTATTGTGAGATATTTCTATAATTATGTTTCTATCTCTACATTAGTTACTCCTATAAAGATATATCATACGACCCTGATTAGGGTTGGGCCACCATAGACGCTCGTCTTATTTTCTCTAGGACTCTAAACATCAACGTGGAGATGGCGTCTGCGGCAAAGGAGGTCGATCACATCAGCCGCTTGCGGGATGTCATAATCCACCGCATCTTCTCCTTCTTGCCCTTCAAAGACGTGGTCAAGACCAGCGTGCCGTCCGAGCAATGGCGTTTCACTTGGACCTCCACTCCATACATCGATCTCTCTCTCCCCCCTAAGGGTGTTGTTCCTTCGATCGACAGAGCGGTGAGACTCCGCACTGCTTCTAAGATAGAGAGGTTCCAACTTGATGCTATTGTCATCAGCGAGATCGACAGGGCACTGAGTCTCTGCACTGCTTCTAAGATAGAGAAATTCCATCTCGATGCTATTTCGTTGGGCTCTGAACGCATGTCTCACGAGTTACATCGAACCTTGTGCGATTGCGCATCGCTGGTGAGCTTGCGAGTATCTGGATGTCATCTTTCAGGGGATGCTATCATCAACTGGCCTTCTCTTAAGAAAAACGTCGATTGTTCAGTAGCAAAGGATGTGATCATTGATTCATTTGGGTCTATGAGAACTTAAGATGTATCGCACCAGATCAAACAAGCTTGTTTGTTTTACATTTTTCTTTTTGTACTTAATATCACTGCTATGTTTATAATTTCTCTTAATTAGCTCCGAAAAAGTTACTGTCCACGTGTGTTTTCAGTTCAAGAACAGCGATTTTTCGAAGCTTTGCCCCTTTGATGAGAAGCAATTCTGGCGCTCATAGAAGAAGTTCTATTGTGTGGCAAATCATCTTAAAAGGGTTGAATTTGTCGAGTTGGAATTTGATGATGAAAAATCAAAACTTTTGCTTGATCTGGCTAAGTTTCTTCTTGAGGAGCCAATTGGATTGGAGAAGATGCTAATCAACATTGAATTAAGGACATCGCCTCGACGAGTACCCACCGACCCTCATGATCTTTGGGATTCAGCAGCAAAAAGGCTGTCAGAGATCTTCCCGAAATGATAAAGTTATAGTAAATTATTGTTTCAATGGACTCCCTTATCACAAATATACAAGATGCATTTGGTTCGGCTTTCTCAAGAAACTTTGGGGCTCCAAAATCCATTGGACAATTGCAAATGGCATTCCGCAAATTTTTTGGAGGGCTTTTAAGAAGATGTAATTGCATGACATAGGTATGGAAATTACATTGCTTCTCTCTTTTTGTGCCACTTTTGATAATTTGCGATCAAGTTGGGTTTGACAAAATGCTTTGATATCGCTTCATTTTAAGTTTTCCCCTTTTTTATTTGTCGGAATTTTATGATAAATATCGATAATTTTTTTTTTTTGGTCGAAAAAAGAAATAACATTCAACTGAAAGGAACATTACAACCCGCTGCTATAGCATCGGAGTAAAGAAGATCCAAGAAAGGAGGGGGGGGGAGGAGGAGACGGTCCAATTAGGAAGTAATGAGCCATTTCTATGGGCCTTAGCAGCCCAATCTGCAGCAAAATTTGCTTTGCAAAACCTAATGCGAAGATGAGGGGGGAGGGGAGGAGACGGTCCAATTTGGAAGTAATGAGCCATTTCTATGGGCCTTAGCAGCCCAATCTGCAGCAAAATTTGCTTTGCAAAACCTAATGCGAAGATGAGAGAAGCAGGGGAAGAGTGGGCGGCTCCAGAACAAGGCTCGGACCTCCCATGGCGGCGCTTGTCAATAGGTTATTCAAGCAAGAATTGACAACCTAAATCTAGTAATAGTTAATCGAAACATTCTCTTAAGCCACTCAAATTAAGGTTGGCAATTTGATATAAGAGTTGTTCAATTTAAAACATTAGTAAGTTAGGCAAATAGATTAGTTAGTTATTATGAAATAATTCAGAAACCATCAAATAAGTACTTAATTATTTTCAAGACAATCGAATAAACTTAGATAAGTTAAACAAGTAAAAATTAATAACCTTCAACTAATTGGTAACTTACTGGAGTAAAATTGGTGACTCGCTTAAATGAAGATTGATAATTCGATAAAACTTTAGCCTTAAAAGATTGTTATGTATTGGAAATTATTATTTTTTTTTTTTAAAAAGGATGATTTGGAAACAATCAAATAAAGGTTATGAAGAAAAAGTCGATAACATAAAGCAAAGGTAAACAACCGTATAAAGGTTACGAAATTAAAAGTTAATAATTTGAAGACAATCACAAAAATATTTATCAGTCAATCCAATAAGATTTGGTATCTTCAAATTATTTGGTATCTCATGGTTGGTAAATCTTCCAAATTAGAATTGGTAATAATTTCTACTTATAAATGTATAATTTTTATTCTGTTTCTTAGGTGAGTTCATGAGCATTCGAACGTATTTTATAATTGTGCAAAAATTTTATTTCCAAAATAAAAAAAGAATGAAAATATATTTGGTATGACCCTACAATTTTTTTATGACATGGAATTTCTTTTAATTTTTAAATAATTTTATAAGATTTTTCTTTATTTTCTTTTCTTTCTTTCTTTTTTTCTTCTTCCTCCCCTAGCTAGTCGCTTGGCCTTGGTCATAGCCGACAATAGGCTAGACGAGAGTCGGCAACCTCGCCGGCCATCGCCAAGCCCCACAACCAGCTAGAGGGGGAAGAGGAAGAAAAGAAAAGAAAAAGTTAAAGAAAGAGGGGAAAAAAAAGAAAAGAAACGAAAAGAAATAACTTGATTCTAGATTTGTTTTGGGAAATAAATAAGTAACTTTTTTCTACTTCTTAATTACGTTTCAAATTTACTCTTAGGAGTGGAAAAATTAACTGACATTACTAAATGGATTTCTTTTTTTTTTATGTTATGGGAAAAAAAACAAAAATAATCAAGAATTAATTAGTTACCAAACAAGACCTTAGTGGACTGTATTGTGCCTTTTCATGGGTTTGATGGGCCGAGCCCTTTAGCCTGTATGGACCCAAAAGGTGCACTTCCGAGCGTTGTTTTGTTATGGTTCGGCCCGACCCAAATGATTGAGATATCATTTCAAGAAAGTAATGTGATGGACAAGGAAGAGAGGAAAATATTACTTTTTAATAATTTTTTGTTTGATTCCAAGTCGAAATGGGAGTCAATTTAGTCATTTGACGGTAGAGTAATGTCACCCTAAATAAATAAGTTAAAAGCTTATTGGTCGAATTTCAGGTGAATTTTGAGCCATGTGGCAAAACTATGTAGGTGTATTGCCATGTGGTGTTAATAAAGGAAATGTGAGATGCCACATGGGGAACATAGGAGCAAACATTCTTTCATCTCCAATCTTAATTATATAAAATAGGTTGAGTCACACAAGCTAGGGGTGTGCAAAATACCCGGGAATCGCCCGGACCGCCCGGAACCGGCGGTTCTTGAGGGAACCGGTCCGGTTCCCGGTTCCAATTGTTGAGAACCGGTGGGAACCGGTCCGCCTGCACCGGACCGGTACCTATTTATAATATAAAAAAATACTAAATGAAAGTTACAAAGCCCTAATTCGCGTCTCATCTCTTCCGGTCTCTTCCTCGCCTTCGATTCTCTCTCCGTTTCTTCCTCCTCTTCTCTTCGTCTTCGATTCCTTGCCGAGCATCCACGCCACCGCCGCGACTCCTCCTCCGCCGCCACCGCGACTCCTCCTCTTCCTCATTCACGTGTAGTTGACTGTTATTTAATGTTGAGCATTCGTCTATTAATTATTGCTTTAGTTTATGGAGATTGGAACTTGAAATTTTAGAGCTCAAAACTTGGGAACCGGGCCGGACCGGTGGTCCGGGAAACCAAAATTGTTTCGCGACCGTTTTACGTTGAAAACTAAAAATTTCGCGTCAAGATCGGTTCCATGGACCCACCCGGGAACCGGACCGCAGTCGGGCGGTCCGGTTCCCGGTGGGTCCATGCAATAAACGGTGGATCCTGCCCAATTTTTCGGAACCGGTCCTTAGCGGGCGGTTCCCGATTCTAGGTCGGAAACCGCCCGCCTGCACCATGCACACCCCTAACACAAGCAACCACGAGGATTTGAACCCACTCCCTTAGCGCCGGGGGGGCACAAACCGGAAACCACGCAACCACTAATGAAGTGAGTTCCAAATTTCTTTTTTTTACGACATGAAAAACCCCAAACTTTACTAACCGTAACACATTTACCCCACCAAGGATATTTTCATCTTATTTTTTCTATTTTACCTTTTTTCTTTTTTTTTTTTTTTTTTTTTTTTTTTCTTTTTTCATCTTCTCTCTTCCCTCTGCCTAGCAGAAGGAAACCGGACTCGGGCAAGGGTGGCCCTTGCCAGCGTCAGGCGAGGGTGGCCCTCGCCTAGGCTAGCTAGGGTGGCCCTTGCTGACGTCAGGCGAGGTTTGCCCTCGCCAAATCTGGCTAGGGCCGTCAGAACGACACGTCAGAACGAAAGTTCTCCCAATAAGAGGACTGAAAGTTCTACCACCACAAAAGAAAAGAAGAACGACACGTCAGAACGAATCGGTTAATTTGCGACAGGTACATACAATTACATCTCCTGAAAATGTTAAGCTAAAATTCAGGGATACAAAACAGAGAAAAAGAAGTCAACGGCGTTGACGAAATGATCAGGATTTACACAGACGGACATCCTTGGAAAGGATATCTAAGAATGACCTTGGCGCTTGGAGAACACTTTGGGTGCGACAGAAGAATCCGGGCCACTTCAAGCCGCGGTGACGGTTCAAATGCTTGGGATGATTTGGAATTGGTACTGTTGATCACTATTTTGTCCAGCCAAAGTGCATTCTGGAGGAGAAACTTGAGCAGGGAAAGAACAGGTTCCCATGCCAGCAGATTGGCACCGCGATCAACAATCTCAACATGCCTGAGATGCATCAAACACTGATAGATCCTCCACTTTACAAAATTCCAAAATTCTTCTCCAGCAAAGACACGACGGCCTACACTGTCCACATTCAACTCAATCTGCAGATGTACAACATCATGACTAAGGAGGAGATACACATTTGGAACTAGATGAGACAAATATCGAGCTCTGAGAGTATAATATAGCATTTACAACACCAAGAGAGATATAAATCTATTGAGAATCCAAAATGTCAATTAAATAGACAGGGACAAAAATAATTTTCAATCACGAGAAGAAAAGAAATGACAGGTTTATACGCAGCCTAAGGCTAAAATTCACAATCTGTATATGTTCAAGCAAATCTGGTGTTAAATTAACCCAGTGAACTGAGAGGGTTCTAGCAGTTGTGTACCGCAGAATCGGGTGAGCAAGTCGTTTGTAAGGATAACTTCTCCAAGAGCCGTGTACTTTCGAGTATTTTCGCTATAGCCTCGGGAACTCCCTCACGGCCTGCTGCGCCGAGTAATATCAGATGCCGACATTTTAAGGATGGAAGAAACATATCTCTCGCCTCCATTAGCGACAGCGCCTAAGCACATCATCGTGGTGGAAGAAGCAGAAACTGATCACTTTACTTTCTTTAAGCACTAAAGAAGATTAAACATAAGACATGCTTGCAATTCCAAAAACCTCTCACAATAGCCAACAGACCAAACGAATGAGCAAACAAGGATATCAGATTTTAGTCTTATCAAAGTCAATATAATGCTGGACCCATAAAGGTGATATCAGCTTAGGTGTGTAAAGTTCTTTTATAAAAAGGAAAAAAGCCTCATCCAGCAAACATCCCGTTGATAAGGTGAAAATGTTTCTCTGAAATAACAATTTATGAGCATGGTACCATCAAGCACCAATAAACAATCTCACAATTTATCCTAATCAAATGGCAGAATGTGTAATGCATGTCTGCAACTTGAACCAGGAATAATAGGGCTAAAAGAATCGGCTTGCACCTGAAGGCACCAGCTTCCCATCACTAATTTCCTGACATGATGCAGCCCCTTGAGAAGCCCCTTGACAAGATTGGCACGAGCCTTAACCTTATCGAGTGCAATTTTCATGTTGAAATTTAACTCGGCCTCAATCAAGGAAGATACTTCATCTAGTCTAAACTCTCCCCCTCGAGAATTGCCCAATAGACGCAATTTGAGAAGATGTGGGGCCGAAATTTTCAGCATCGAAGCTCGACCATGAAACACATGAGAATCAATCACCAACTCTCTAAAACTTTTTGATTCAACCATGATGTGCTTGATGCCCACGCAACTTTTCAACTCAAGGAACTCTAGAACAGGGCTGCCACTCAAAACTCTCATCATCCCATCATTGTTCAACTTTGCATAATCAATGCGCAATGTCTTCAGCAAACACCAATTCACAGTGCCAAACACCCAAAAGCAGCATTGGGACACATGCAAATTCACCAGCGTGGTGCAGCAGAACAAGATTCGCGGCAACAGAAAATCTTTGTAGCGCAAGTAACGCAGGTGTACTGATACCTCTTCGACACCATGCTTGATGGCAAACTGGAGCCACCTATCAAGACCTGATTGTATCAAGGCGAAACAAGGACCATCATAGAGGAATCTTTTTGCCTTAATTGCGATGCAGCGTAACAGCACCGAGTCAACAAAAGTGATGAAGCTCTTCAGGACACTGCCAAGGGGCAAAGAGAAACTCATATACTGATTAGAGGTCCAAGTGGAACGCCATCGCTTGGACAAGACGCTGGTTTTGACGGCGTCTTTTGTGGTCATGAAGGAGAAGATATGAAGGATTATGGCGTCAGGCAATTCGCTGATGTAATCCACTGAGTTTCGCCTTTCATCTTGATTGGAAGGAGGTAACCGAGCACGTTTGCCTGCTGATGATGATGAAGAGTAAGGTTGGCAAGAAATGTGACAAAAAGACTATATAAACTCTTATCAGCACATAAGGAAAGTAACTAAACCCTAAAAAGTCCCATGGCTTTTCTTCAAAAAAAGAAAAAATGAAAATCAAAAGCGAATTGAGAGATAGCACGTGAAGGAATTGAGATCGAAAACCCAGAGGAAAGCTTAAGCTACTTAGGGAATGGAGGCATTACAAAGAATGGAAGAGCGAGAGAGCAACGAAGTCCACCGGAGTATGAGAATTTGCAGAGAAATTGCAGAAGAGGAACAAGCGGGAGAGAAAATGAGGAAGAGACAGAGGAAGAGATTTGATTAGAGGAGTGGAGGCTAACTTATTAGATTAATGGGCAGGCCAAACCAACCTGAACTTCAGAAGGAACAATTATTCTGAGTTTTCCGAACTAACCACTGTTGATTTGCTTGAGGCTGATCCACAGCTAAGGAATTAGGAATTGGTTGGCTTTGGCCTTGATTTTTTGGATGCATAACTTGAGATGACATACAATGTATACAAGTTATGTTAGTGCATCAAGAAACCGGATCGATACATGCATAGCAGCAGCAAATGCAAATAGCAAAGAAAGATTAAAGGAATGAGGGATAGATGCACCCCGAGGACGACCTTTAATTACTTTAAATTGAAACTTTCTGAGCAAGTGAAACTAGATGGATAATGGATATGCAAAAACAGACAAACAATTACTCACTCATTTTCTTTTCGGCAAGTACTAAATAAAAATCTCTGTGAAGTTCATGTACATGAATTGATCTTGAAATCTTAAAGAAACAAAAGAATAAAAGAGTAATGTAAATTATCTTTTGCAAGCATGCATCTTTTGACGCCATAAGAGAGACTCACCTTTTGAAAAAGAAATTTTGAGGCAAAGATGTGGGAGGAAGTTACAAAATATGCAAGCATTTGGCCCTTTCTAGTTGAACTTGTTCTTCACAAATGCATATCTGATTCTATGAAGCAAACAACCAAGATCTTACAATTCTTAAATCAATAGGTTACAAATGAAACAAAGAAATTCAAATGTGCCACTGCCCATGGTATAAATGAGTATTTAAGGTTACAAATGAGCAAGAATGGCAAAAAGAAATTAACTTCAGGGTACTAAAACGAAAATCCACCAAAAGTTCCATGTGCCAGTGGAGCATTTACCCTATAAATAAGCAGCATGGCATGTCATGGGTATATGAATGTGTACCATGTAAGCCCAAAAAAAGGAGAATTCCAGGGCCAGTCCTAAAATTTGTTATGCTAATGTGCTTAAGTCCTAAAACTTTCATCTCATGCATTCAAGTCACAATACTTGCAATTGAATACACTTGATTCATTCCATTAATTCTGTCAATTTTAAGTGGAAGGAAGATGCCACAACTTTTTTTATTATCTTTTAATACTATGTGGCCATTAATAAATAAAAAAGTCATGTAGATTTTCCGTCCACTAAAACATAAAAGAGCTAATGGAAGAGCTAAAGTGGATGACTATCACAAATTTTAGGACTTAAGTCCCTCAAAACAATGAGTCAAAAAAAATAAAATTGTGCAAGCACATGAATGAAAATTTGTGTAAGACGAAATATACATATATGTAAATATACAAGGGGATAACAAAACAGAAATTCCAATTCCTATATCAATGGTATCAAGTAACAGGAACTTAAGTCGTACCCAATTCCTCACTGCTATTCCCCGATGGCAAAGCATTAGGTAAGGTACTCTGAGACTTTGTCTCCATTTTCAACATCTTCAAAGATATCTTCCTCAAAAAGTAAGGCTAAAAGGGAAAGGAAGCAGAAATCACTCAATCACTTCATAATAGACCAACTAATTAAATAATCAAATTAGAAAGAAAATAAAGTAGATATCAATTTGAAACTATAACTTAAAACTCAGTACAATATCACAGCACTGAGCAAACCTGATATCACTGGTGCAAAGCTAATTTTAAATATTTAAACGATTCCAGTTACTACATAAATGCACGCATCATAGGAATTCTCAATAAAAGAACGCTTTTCAAAATTTTTTAAGCACAGCCTATCCGGTTTGTTTATGCATCCTCTATCCACATAGAAACTTGATACAGAATAAGTAAGCACTAGCTCCCGGGAAACTTCATAAAATGCTATCAAAGATAAGATCAAAGAGAATGAAACGCACATGGTGGACATGGACATCATATAATACCTGGCTTGTTGCAGAAGCATAAATTTTTCATTCTAACTTCACGGCAATTTTATTGAGTTCACGCAAATCCTCTGGACCAGAAACAGGAAGATGTCTCTTCAAAGTCTCCATTCTGCATATCAAAAGAGATTTGCACTTCAGCTGCAATTATTTCTGGCCAATCATTTTCTCATCAATGATAAATAAGATTTCATTAAGAAGTACCAAGGGGGTACCACCCCTAACAAAATGGCTAAAAAGAGCACCCATATACAATATAATGCACAAAGACTTTCCAGCATTTCCACCAAACTATGTGTGACATTGGACTTTCCCGCTACACCAAAAGTGAGAGTGTACAAGCAATTATCCCATAAAAAATCCCATGAGGATTCAACTCCTTGAAATGCTCTTTTATTCCTTTTTCTCCAAATGAGCTAAAAAAACAAGGAGAGGAATCATCTTAGTAATATTTTCTTTATGACACACGAACTGAAAGTCCCTCTCCAAGCCCTAAGTTTGTGTCATACTGTGCCTAAGGTCAACCAATTTACTCCTAAAATTGCAAAAACTGTGGCCCAAATCTTTCTGGTCCAGCAACATTGTAAAACTTAATGATTCATGCTCTCTTCTTTAGTCTTGCACAAAAATAAAATAGTATGCCTACCATTTCCCACTTTAAGGGAAAGTCTGTTTTCAAAATCAGCATCCCTGGGAATAAGTCTTTGAAAGCAGTGTCTCCACATCCTTGCCTAATTTGCTTCATCAAAGCCTGACTCCATGTGTTCCTCCATTAGATTTTGTTATCTACTCTGTATCTTCCAAACCAAACTTTGCAATGAGTACCCCCTTCAAGGGCTAGTTTTCTCCCCATTAAATCTCCACAACAATTGTACAAGCAAAGCTTTGTATGCAAGAACCAATGACTTTACCCCCAACCCCCCCCTCTCTCCACACCCCCCCTTCAAAAAAAAAAAAAAAAAAAAGAAACTGATTGTGTTACAATAGTCCAATTAACTAAATGAAATCTCGGATTATCATCCCTCCCCAAAGAAACTTTTTTGTATGCTCTCAAGTCCTTTTGCCACTGAAATAGGGATTGAAAACAAATAAAGAAAGCAAATCAGAAGATTAGAAGCCCACACTTCATCCACATAAATCTACCTCCCTTGAACAAATAAGCCATCTTCCACCCACTTAACTCTTTTCAAATCTTGTATCATTAGATTCCATGCAGCTTTTGCTTTTTAAGTGGATCCCAACTGCAACCCCAAGTACTTTATAGGTACGCTGGCAACCTTACGACCAAGAATCCAAGATATTTCTTGCAAATTTACATTCTTGCTCACAGGAGTTATTTCACTTTTTTCCCAAATTCACTTTCAGTCCCAAGACAGCCTCAAAACATACAAGTGTAAAATTTGTTTGATGTCATCCTCCAAGAAAATTATGCCATCATCCACAAATGAAAAAGGAATCATGGAATTTCATTAGAAACATTGTCAACCATGAAACCACTAATCTAACCAGTATCTTTAATCAGCATCTTGCTCAACACTTCCAAATCCAACACAAATAACAAAAGTGACAGAGGACTGCCTTAAATCTCTAGAACACTTGAAGAAACAACTTGGACTGCCACTCACCATAACCAAGAAAATCAATGAAGAAATGCATCTTAAAATCCATCTACATGACTGGTCACCAATGGCCATTCTTCTTACACATACAACAAAAACTCCCATGATTTATGATCATAGGCCTTCTCCATGTCGAATTTGCAAATCACTCCTGCTTCTCTTTCCTCAAGACAATCATCCGCCTCATTGGCAGTAAGAATAGCATCCAATGTTTGACAAGCTTCCATAAATGCAATTTGAAAAGGTCCCAAAAGGTGAGGTAGAAACTTTTCAAATGACCAGCAAGAAGTTACCCGCCAAGTATTTGGCTGAAAATCCTTAACATCCATTGCACCAGGCTCCTTCGAAATGATAACTAACAATGTACAATTTAGATTATCTACAAACTTTCCCCCTACTCTGGAACTCCTTCAGAAGGTCTTCACTAACATTATCCAATTCTCCTGAACAATTTCAACGCAAACCCATTAGGACCTAGTGCCTTATCTCAATTACACTCCAAGACTGCCCTTCTAATCTCCTCCTCTACAAAAGGCATCTGCAGCATCTCGACCATATTGGGATCAAGGGAAGCCTCCAAAATTACAGTCTCCCGAAACATTTCTCGCTGTATAAATCAGCATAAAATTCTACATAACCACACACTCATGGAATCCACATCTTCAACAACCATCCCAAAAACTTCCAACTCACTAAGGAAGTTATGTCTTCTATGTGCATTGGCCATCTTACAGAAGGACTTCGTGTTTCTACACCCTCATCAAACCAAATCTCCCGAGAAATATGTATCCAGGAGGTTTCTTTCATTAGAATCAACAAAGTAACAGTTTTTTTCAATTCCATTCTCCTAAAGCGCTCTTCCTTCATTAAGGTCATCCGGTCTCCTTATCATCAAGCCTTTCAACTTCTTAAATTGTCTTTTTAACTTTGTTTTCCACATTTCCAACCTTCTCATGACTTTTTTGTTTCAGAATATACCTTCAAAGCAAAAGCAAAGCTGGCATACCCTCTAAAAGAAATATTCTTCCAATAATTGAGAACTATCTCCTTGAAATCTTCTACTGTGAGCCACATATTTTTTAAACCGGAAGGGAGAGGGGCCCCATTTAATACCTATCTCCTCTAACACAATTGGATGGTGGATGGTGGTCACTCAAGGTAACAACTTTTGAATCTAGCTCAGATTGATATCCTCCCATATTGTTGAAACTAGGAACCGACCATTGCATGAAAAGGATAGCCCCTCCACGTCCCTGGACCGAGTATATCCCCCACCTACCAACGACAAGCCAATTAGGCAAATGGTATCTAAGATTTGCTGAAATTCCCTCATGCAAGCTATGTCAGTACCAATCCCATTCTGTTCATGTGTACATAATACCATGTTGAAGTCTCCCCCAATCACCGAATGCACTCCCCATTTACTTCTAACATCAGAGAGCTAATCCCAGAAAGAACTCCCAGCACTACCCTCTCCAGGACCATACACCACTGTAAACACCTGTTCTTCCCCATTCTCTGCACCACAAACAGGCACAAAACACTAAATTGGCCCACTAAGCAAACTACTAAGTTGAATGAGTTCTCATTGCACATCACTACAATGCCACCACATGTTTGAAACACCAGTAATTCTTCCAGTTCCAACTACAGCATCTAATTCCCCATACACCCGTTTTACCAGGTTCTACAACTGCATGGTAATCCATCCACCATTTCAAGTTCTCAATAGAGAGGTATATCGACAATCTCCTCCATCTGGCGTACTCCGTTGCTCTTAACAACTCCTCCTTTTCAGCCTCTAACACAAGCTCAAAAGATTGTCATTCCACAAAAACCCGTTTACCCCTGTAGGTCTCTTACAACGAAACCAGCCTCCACAATTACACGGCAAAGAAGATAAAGAGGGAAAGAGTCTTCAACGTCTCAGAGAAAGCAAACAGCAGAGAAAAGAAGAGGAAAAGAGCCTACATAGCCAATGGGGCCTTCGTCAAAGGCTCACCAGAGTTCATGGCGCTCAATGGAGGTTAAGGAGGTTGCCGGAGCTGGAAAACAGAGGGTCAAGGGCTGGAAGAGGGTCAGGAGTTGGGAGTGGGTAAGAAAAGGATGAAAGGTCAAAAGAAAAGGTTTGCCGGAGATGATCACAAAATCCAATGTATAACAGAGCTGAAATTACATAAGCAACTAGGAAATGATCCAAAATAACACACATAAGAATTCACAAACCTATAAAACTTTGGTGACACCTAAACCCACACACATTAATAGCATCTACTTCTATTACAGGTGGCATGGGTGAGAGTTTAACCATTGCAACTCACGGTAAGTGAAGAAAAGGTTTCCTGTGGAAAACTTTTGGGCCTTCAACACCTATTACGACTTTATTGACAATATTGAATTGGAGAAGGAAAAATCAGATGATCATCCATGTATCTCTTCCAGTAAGAGCTTGTATAAACTAAATATATTTGAGATTAATAAAAAATAACGCAACCTCCAAGCAATGAGATGCCTAAAAATCCTTAGGCTCTGATAAGTAAATTTTTGTCACAAGTGTCACGGGCCAATCAATTGGGTCGACTTTGGGGAACCTCTCGGGTCGTCCATCTTTCGGCCCGTGACACAAGCATGACAGCCATCTTCAGTAACTGTTCTCCTACCAGAAAGCCACGTGGCATTACTTCTGCTATTATGTTCATCTACATACTATGGTAAGCCCTCCTGGTAATAGAAGACAATCCATTTCAATCAAGAAAGAAATATAACCATCTTCTTATGCTATATAATCACCAATGTAACAAGAGCATCCGGCCTACATACCCTTTAAATCCCCTATTGAAAATTAACCAAGACTAAACTATCCAACGAGAAAACATTACAGCAAAGCTACCTCAGAATTCATGTCGTGCCTCGACCTAATAACATGACCATATTTGCTAAAGCCTTGGGAATCGTCCCTAAGCAACGATCCATCGTAAAACCCCACATTTTCCCCACGGAAACTGTAAAAGCCCAAGCAAAGGAAGCGGGCACTCACATCTTGTTGACGATCCTCTCCCGTGAGTTGGGCGGCAGATGAGCCCTCCAGTCGCCCCCATCAAGCGCACCTCCAGCGCCCCCGCCTCCTCCCCCACCACCTGGCACAACCAGCCTCCAGCCACATCCATCCAGTCCACCCACCTCAACAGCAACAACCGCACGGGACTCAAAACACAAAGCAAGCAATAAACAAGAAACCAGCAGACACACCCACCCATACCCAAAAGTCCTCCCCGCCTCAAGAACCCAAAAAGAAGGGTGCGTCGGTCTCATCTCTTGGATGAAAAGGGATAACTTTCCGCCGAAATGCGATTGGAGGAGGGAGAGAGAGGGGGAGAAGCAAGGTGAGGCGATTGGGCAAGAGAATCCATCAAGTGGGTCGCTTTTCGTTACTATTTATTCTATTTTCGAAAACTGATTTTGAAAAAAAAAAAAATTGATAACTATACAAAATTTCTTATTCTGAAATAAAATCATAGATTTTACGGGTTTATTTTTTTCGCTTTCTATTTTTTCTTTGACGAGGGCTACCGATATTCTTCGAGCCTGAAGAGGGTGAGCCTTGCCCATGGCTAGGTCGGCCTCGCCAGGGCTGGGCGAGCCTCGCTAGGGCTGGATGGGCCTTGCTCAACCGCGGGGAGGCCCGCCTGGCTCCCAACAAGGCTCGACCTCGCCGATGGCTGGGCTTGCCTCCGGTGAGCTTGTTCGAACCGATGGACGGCGACCAGCGACGGGCGGCGACAAACGGCGGTGGGCGGTGGTGGACGACGGTCACGAGATAGTGGAAGGGAAGAATAAGACTTTCACTATTTTGATTCTTAGATCGAGAATCACATTTTTTTTTTTTAATTCTCAATCCTTGTCCAAAACTATTCCTGGGAACAAAAATTTTACCAAACGCAATTCCATTCCCAAACTGATTCTAGGAACAAAAAATCATAATTAGGCGCTGTTTGGATGGTTACCAAATAGTGCCTAAGTTTTTGGAGTTTAATGCATAAAAAGAGCATACGAGGTGGGCGATGACTCGACGTACAGAGCAAAGCAAGAGGAGAAGGAGGATGGAGAGAAGATGAAAAAGATTGGCCGTTACTGACATGGCCACCTTGTCTTGTCGTTCTTGGTTTGGGGTCGGGTCCCGACCTCCTCGACTCGATTCTTTTCAATCGTGAGTTTGAAATTTGTAAGTAAATTGGAGCATCTAGGGAAAATTTCATAAAAGGGTTCGAAATACTTTCATTTTTTAAAATAAAATAAAATGGATTTTGTTTCAAATAAGAGCTGAAGTAATTATACTTGTTTCAAATAAGAGCTTGCTGAGGACATTTTCATCAATTTCCTTTTTTTCTTCTTTCATTCATTTTTCTTTATTCCTTCTCCCTTCTTCGCCGGTGGCCAGCCGCCCCCAGCAATGCCAGAGGGTGAGGGTCGCCTTCCCTTGATCCAACGAGGGCCACCCTCGTGGCCATCAATGAGGTCAGCCTTCACCGACTGCGGGCAAGGCCACCCTCACAAAATCTAGCAAGGGTTGGCTTGCAAGCCCTCGCCTAGGGCCAGTGAAGGCTTGACACCCATCGTTGATAGGAGCTTGTGAGGGCTCGACTACTGCCGGTGATGGGTGTCAAGCCCTGGCCTGGGGCCGGAGAGGGTCGACCTCGCTGACACCCACAAGGGGCGACCTCTCCCCCAGGGCAACCCTCACCTAGCCCTTTGTGGGCATTGCCAATGGCCGATTAGCCATTGATGAAGAAGGAAGAAAACTAGAAAAAAAAGAAAAAAAAAAAAGAAAAGAAAAAAATGACAAAAATGTCATTGATTATGCTCTTATTTGAAACAAGTATAACTACTTCAGACTCTTATTTAAAATAAGGTTCACTTTAAACTCTTATGTAAGAAAATGAGGACACTTAGGCCCTTTTTGGAATTTTCCCTTGAATCTATAAATTTTGACATCAAAATAGATATAGAAAATCATAAAAAAATATCCTAAGTATCTACGGGAGATGCCTAAATATTTCTAATGCATTTAATCACATCTCCTGTGGATGTTGAGCTGAGGGGTACTTAACAGAGGAAAAGTCATCCGTGTTGACGAAAAAATCAGTATTTATGCACATGTTTAGACGAACATCCTTGGGACGGATACCTAAAAATGACTTTCGTGCTTGGAGAACACTTTTGGGTGTGATAGGAGAATCCCGGTCACCTCTATGCAGCCCCCATCTAGATTCAAGCGAGGGCGACCTAGCTTGAAACCAACAAGGGCAATCCTCGCTTGTGCCCGGTTGCCAGCCATCGCCTAGGCCTAGTGATTGATAGAGGAAGAAGGAAAATGAAAAGAAAAGAAAAATATTATAAAATAATAATAAAATTAATTAAAATTTCAAAAAAAAAGACATTAAAATATTTGTTCACGTGAATGCAGGCTATGCCACGTAGGATGGGCGACATCAATGCCAACAATTTTCAGTCAAAATTTGCTAGATGACTACATTGACGAATTTTAAAAAATTCAATGACTAAATTGTCCATTTTAAAATATTTATTACAGAATTGATAGAAGTTCTATAGATTTAAGATTTTTTTGTAATTTTTCCTTCATGACCTTCGAAAGTAAACTAAATAAGTATATTCAATTCATTGATGATGCCACGCAAGCGTGCTATGCAATATCGGCTTTACATAGCATGCTTTCTCCAGGTAACCACAAAAGAAAAGAAGAATAAAACGTCAGAACGAATCGGTTAATTTGCGAAAGGTACAGGCATTGAAATAGATCATGCACCTTTCAATGTTTCTCAACAAAATGAAGAACAGTAGAACACTGCAACCCACTTCCATCGCAGCATATACCAATATGAAGCGTCCCACCTCCCAAATCCCAAATCGGTTAATTTTGTCTATTTTATAAAAAACTTTACAAAGATAATTCAAAATTTGCAACACTGCTTTGTTTCCATATATATATTTGTACAAGTTTCTTCATATGTTTTCAATAACTTCTTTCCATTAACAAATAATACAAATTTTTCATTACGATTCTTAATTAGTAATGTTAAGGCAGAGGAAATAGAAAATGTGTGAAAGAAAGCAATCGTATATTCAATTTTTGTATCAAAGAAACAAAGTGCTGTACATAAATTATTCTAACACGCGCATATAAATAATCAATTTGGATTCAAATAATGACTATACAGTATCATTTACAATTATAATAATTTATAATATAAAAAACGCGGCGTTTTCTTTTTTATTGGTTTTTGCTTGATCTTGGAGGAGGCATATAATCTAACTAAGATTGTTTTGATTGGGTGTAATAATGCTAACTACTTTGGAGTTAAAACTTTCGTTTAAATAAATGAATCTTCAATCTCCCTATACTACAAAGGACATTAGAAGCGTTTTTCAATTTCATATTTCGGCCCAAGAGTATAAAATACTTGCCCGCTGCAAGACAAATAGCAAAAGTATATACTAAATAATTGACAAAAAGATAATTTGAAGATAGCCCTTTAATACGCACATAACACAAGTCTCCCCCCTTACTTAAAATATCATGCACTCGTCACAAAGTTCCTCAAAGATTTAAAATTACTTCTAATTTTATCATACTACCATAAATTGGATTGATTTACTAAAATAACCCAAGTCACTTTCTTTTTTTCATGTATCTAATGTTCATGCGCATCTTTGTGTATGCTTTATCGGTTGGTGTGTCAAGTAAGGTTAACAAAGATACTAACAGATAATTAAAATCTCCCCATAATTTTACTATGACCAATGTTCAAAATCTCATGGCAATAATATCCAAAATCTGATTTGTGTGCATTTCGATGATCTGATTCGGCTTCTATGTCAATCCACCAACACCTTCTTAAACCCCTCCAGGTCCTCAAAATCCATTCGTGGCGGGAAGTATTAATGTGTAATATATATATATATATATATATATATTGTGAGATATTTCTATAATTATGTTTCTATCTCTACATTAGTTACTCCTATAAAGATATATTATACAACCCTGATTAGGGTTGGGCCACCATAGATGCTCGTCTTATTTTCTCTAGGACTCTAAACATCAACGTGGAGATGGCGTCTGCGGCAAAGGAGGTCGATCACATCAGCCGCTTGCGGGACGTCATAATCCACCGCATCTTCTCCTTCTTGCCCTTCAAGGACGTGTTCAAGACCAGCGTGCTGTCCGAGCAATGGCGTTTCGCTTGGACCTCCACTCCATACATCGATCTCTATCTCCCCTCAAAGGGTGTTGTTCCTTCGATCGACAGAGCGGTGAGACTCTGCACTGCTTCTAAGATAGAGAGGTTCCAACTTGATGCTATTGTCATCAGCGAGATCGACAGGGCACTGAGTCTCTGCACTGCTTCTAAGATAGAGAAATTCCATATCGATGCTAATGTCATCATCGCTGAAGATGCTTCGTTGGGCTCGTTGGGCTCTGACCACATCTCATGAGTTACATCGAACCTTGTGCGATTGCGCATCGCTGGTGAGCTTGTGAGTATATGGATGTCATCTTTCGGGGGATGCAATCATCAACTAGTCTTCTCTCAAGAAATTGTGTATTCACGACGTACTGTTGGATAATGACCAGATTATGAAAATCCTGAACCGGTGCCCCGTTCTCAAATCTCTTAAGCTGCGTTTCTCGCCCCGCCATCGCAACCTCCGGATTGATTCAGGATCTCTAAGAGAGTTGACGATTGAAACCGAATATTATCTTTCGTCGCTAGATATTTCTGCTCCGGATCTTCTTTCATTGCGTTTGTCGGGCGAATTTGTCCGCAGAGGCTTTAGACTAAATGGAGTATCCTCGTTAGCGGAGGCAGAGTTGAACTTTACCAAGCCAAGAGAAGCACCTGTTCAGCTTGTGAAAAGGTCAGGTGTCATCTTTTCTGACCAGCCGACCTCCCTTGATGAGTATCGACAGCATGTTCATTTTTCTGACAGGTTGAAGTTCCTTCTTGAGCAGCTACAACATATTGCGAAGATCACAATGGGAGGCCGGTTCCTTGAGGTGCGAGTTGATTTTGTTTGGTCTTTTTTCCATGGGTATTTTAGTGAAGTATATTTATGGAAACCAGAGAATTCCCTATTAAAAATATTGTCAGATATATTTAATTATAATTCGTAATTTTCTGGGATAGCTAGTTTCCTTATTTGAATAAGATAATGCTCGGCTGTAATTACCGATAATACCGACACAAGAAAATCACGTGGAGTATTGTCTATCTCCCTCTCTCTTGATAGCAAATGCTGCTGCTGCATGTCACTTTTTTCTTGTCCCTGTAAGCTGGTGTCGATCCATTTCATGCACATGCATGTACGATAAAAGCTTATGCTTGATGGTAAATCTTATATCTGACTTTTTGACTTAATAACTTGAATGGCCGGACCTAATTCAGCCTTTCGATGTTCTGTTTTTTCCACGGGCATCGGGTGATTCTAAAGGATTAGTTGATCAAGCAGTGACTGAGGTGATTCCTCATTTAAGAGATATTCAGTCATATGTAGACCTCAACAGCTAAGTTCATAATAAAATGAGCTGCTCTTTTGTATTGAAGCTTTTATTCTTGGTAGAGATAGAAAGTAAAGAAATGGTCACGTATTCGTTTTGCTTCTTGGTTCACAATTCAAGTGGTTTTCAGGTTCTATCTTCGTAGAATGGGAATACCGTAACTAGCATCGAGATGGCGCAATATCATAGTGCATACCACGGTTCGTTAGTGTGACCTTCTAGGGATTTCATACTTGCTGCAGAGTTCTCCACTCCTGGAAAGGCTAGTCATATGCAATTTAAAATCCATGAAATTGACGGTATTAATCTATCTTTGGCTCTGGACACATTTACATATATGTTTTCCATAGTTAGCCTCGTAACATTTACTTTCGGGCTTTTTACCATGAAGCTGCTAAAGTACAATCAAGTCTCTTGTTGCCATTAATGTTTTACACGCGTCTGCATTTACCTACATAAACAAATCGGTGTCTAAAAAAGCTGGGATGCTTTGGAGCTACATGGAAAAACGTCGATTGTTCAGTAGCAAAGGATGTGATCATTTATTCATTTGGGTCTATGAGAACTTAAGATGTATCGTACCAGATCAAACAAGGTTGTTTTTTTTTTACATTTTCTTTTGTACTTAATATCACTGCTATGTTATAATTTCTCTTAATTAGCCCCAAAAAAGTTACTGTCCATGTTTGTTTTCAGTTCAAGAACAGGGATTTTTCGAAGCTTTGCCCCTTCGATGAGAAGCAATTCTGGCGCTCACAGAAGGAGTTCTATTGGGTGGCAAATCATCTTAAAAGGGTTGAATTTGTCGAGTTGGAATTTGACGATGAAAAATCAAAACTTTTGCTTGATCTGGCTAAGTTTCTTCTTGAGGAGGCAATTTGATTGGAGAAGATGATAATCAACATTGAATTAAGGACATCGCCTCGATGAGTACCCACCGACCCTCATGATCTTTGGGGTTTTCATGATGTGATTCAGCTGCAAAAGGACTGTCGGAGATCACAAGTACACAAGATGCATTTGGTTCAGATTTCTCAGGAAACTTTGGGGCTCCAAAATCTATTGGACAATTGCAAATGGCATTCCGCAAATTTTTTGGAGAGCTTTAAGAAGATGCAATTGTATCTCCAAAGGCCTGTCAAAGCCTTTGGCTTAATGGAGCATTGGAGGTGCCTTGAGAAGTCTCTAGTTTTATGGGAAAAAATGCCACACTGTACACCCCTAGATTTGCATGACATAGGTATGGAAATTACATCGCTCGTCTCTTTTTGTGCCACTTTTGACAGTGTGTGATTAAGTTGGGTTTGACAAAATGCTTTGATATCGCTTCATTTTAAGATTTCCAAGTCTTGGCTTATGTTGGAATCGAACTTCCCCAACTTTCACTGGCAATTTTCCGTCTGAAATCCATAGTTTTTCACTCCATTACGAGCTCCGTATAGTCCAGTTATGCGGGGACGCCATTACGTAACCGGATGGCTAGATCAATGTGTCTACTTGTCCAAAAAGGAGGGGTTCAATTTTCCTTTCTTAGGTAAAGCAGGAGTTGGTATGTGAATGTCGTGGGGTGGCCTCTCACATATGTTGCTGGATAGTGAGCCTCCTTTTAAGCCCTTTTATTTTCCCCCTTTCTATTTGTCGGATCTTTATTAATAATGTCGATAGGTTATTCAAGCAAGAATTGACAACCTAAATCTAGTAATAGTTAGTCGAAACATTCTCTTAAACCACTCAAATTAAGGTTGGCAATTTGATATAAGAGTTGTTCAATTTAAAACATTAGTAAGTTACGCAAATAGATTAGTTAGTTATTATGAAATAATTCAGAAACAATCAAATAAGTACTTATTTATTTTCAAGACAATCGAATAAACTTAGATAAGTCAAACAAGTAAAAGTTTAATAATCTTCAATTAATTGGTAACTTACTGGAGAAAAATTGGTGACTCGCTTAAATGAAGATTGATAATTCGATAAAAACTTTAGCCTTAAAAGATTGGTATGTATTGGAAATTTTTTTAAAAAAAAAAAATGATTTCGAAACAATCAAATAAAGGTTACGAAGAAAAAAGTTGATAACATAAAGCAAAGGTAAACAATCGTATAAAAGTTACGAAATTAAAAGTTAATAATTTGAAAATTATCACAAAAATATATATCAGTCAATCCAATAAGATTTGGTATCTTCAAATTATTTGGTATCTCAAATGGGGATGGTTGGTAAATCTTTCAAATTAGAATTGGTAATTTGATACGGGAGTGGAGATATAAGTCTCAAACTGCAAATTATGAATATAAATTTTGATAACTTAGTACAGAAGTTGAAAATTCAGAAATAATCAAAGAGTAATTTGTAATTTTTTTGGATAATCAAACAATAATTAGTAAATTTTTTTTGGTTAAACTAATGTTAGTAACTCAATCACAACCTTTTACCAACAAACTTGTTCTCTTATGAAATACAAATCTCACAACTATATTCCAACTCACACATCCATGAATCATTGAGTGAGAATGTGGATTCCTCTAGTTCAGTCCACAAAGAGAGTGTCTTTCAAAGGATGATGCTGCACTTTGTAAAACTTTTGGGATGTTGGTGCAAGACAAGAGTTAAGTGCTTGTGAACCTGTGTTATTCACTTAGGTAATCAACCTCATTAGCTGCATTCTGAGACAGACATGCATTGTAACTTCATGAAACAATATTAAGCTGAGCTAAAAGTTTCCAGTTGAAACATACAGAAAGGGGAAGTTTTATTTCAAATTTCTGCCCCGGGAGTTGCATTCAATCACATCTCCTATAAATGTAGGGGTACAAAACAGAGGAAAAGACATCATTGGTGTCGATGAAATAATCAGGATTTACGCACATGTTTAGATGAACTTCCTTGGGAAGGATACCTTAGAATGACATTTGCACTTGGGGAACACTTCGGGAGTGATAGAAGAATCCTGGCCACATCAAGCAGGCCCCATGGATCAACTGCCTGGGACGATTTGGAATTGGTACTATCGATCACTATTTTGTCCAGCCAGAGCGCATTCTGGAGGAGAAACTTGAGCAGGGAAAGAACAGGTTCCCATGCCAGCGAATTGCTACCGCGATCAACAATCTCAACATGCTTGAGATGCATCAAACACTGGTAGATCCTCCACTTTGCAGAATTCCAAAATTCTTCTCCATCAAAGTCACAATGGCCTACACTCTCCGCATTGGACAGAGTCTGCAGATATGGAACATCATGACTAAGGTGGAGATACACATCTAGAACTAGATGAGACAAATATCAAGATTTTAATAATATAAAATAGCATTTACTACACCAAGAGAAATATAAATTAATTGAGAATCCAAAATGTCAATTAAAAGGATAAAGGTACAAAAATGATTTTCAATCATGAGAAGAAAAGAAAAGACAGGTTTATATGGGGACTCAGGATCTACATATGTTCAAGCAAATCTGGTGGTAAATTAACCAAGAGAGTTCTAGGTTATGTACCATGGAATTGAGCGTGCGAGTCATTTGTAAGAACAACTTCTCCAAGCGCGGTGTACTTTCGAGTATTTCTGCTATAACAGGAACTCCCTCATGGCCTGCTGCGCCAAGTAGTATCAGATGCCGACATTCTAAGGTTGGAAGAGACTCTTCTCTCGCCTCTATTGACGACAGCACCTAAGCACATCATCATGGTGGAATAAGCAGAAACTGATTAATTTTACTTTCTTGAATCACTAAAGTAGATCAAACATAAGACATGCTTGCAATTCCAACAGCCGCTCACAGTAGCCAACGGACCAAACGAATGAGCAAATGAGGACATTGGATTTTAGTCTTATCTAAGTCAATGTAATGCTGGACTCATAAAGGTAATATTAGCTTATGATGTGTAAAGTTCTATTATGAGAAGGAAAAAAGTCTCGTCCAGCAAAAATTCCTTTAAAGCTCCATACAATGACAACGTTTCTCTAAAATAACAATTTATGAGCACGGTATCATCAAGCACCGATGAACAATATATCCTAAGCAAATGGCAGAATGCATAACCACAACTTGAACCAGAAATAACAGGGGTAAAAGAATCAGCTCACACCTGAAGGCACCAGCTCCCCATCACCAATTTCGGGACATGATGCAGCCTCTTGAGAAGCCCCCTAACAGGATCACCATCATTGACTACAAAGTCTTCCATGTCGAAATTTAACTCAGCCTCAATCAAGGAAGATACTTCATCTAGTATGAACTCTCCCTCTCGAGAATTGCCCAACAGGCGCAATTTGAGAAGATGAGGTGCTGAAATTTTCAATGTTCCTTCATCATCATCAAACTCATGAGAATCAATCACCAACTCTTTACAACTTTTTGATGCAACCACAATGTGATTGACGCCCAGGCAACTTTTCAACTCAAGGAACTCTAGAACAGGGCTGCCACTCAAAACTCTCATCATCCCATCATTGTTCAACTCCGCATGTTCAATGCGCAATGTCTTCAATGAACACCAATTCACAGTGCCGAACACCGAAAAACAGCATTGGGACACACGCAAACTCACCAGCGTGGCACAGCAGAACAAGATTCGTGGCAACACATAAACTTTGTGGCGCCAGTAATGCAGACTTACCGATACCTCTTCAACGCCATGCTCGATGGCGAACTTGAGCCATTTATCAAGACTTGATTGCATCAAGGCAAGACAAGGAGCATCAACGAGGAATCTTTTTACCTTAATTGCGGTGCAGCGTGACAGCACCGAGTCAACGAAAGTGATGAAGCTCTTGCATTTCCGGCTACTGCCAGGGGGCAAAGAGAAACTCATATACTGATTAGAGGTCCAAGTGGAACGCCATCGCTTGGACAAGACGCTGGTTTTGATGGCATCTTTTGTGGTCATGAAGGAGAAGATATGAAGGATTATGGCATCGGGCAATTGGCTGATGTGATCCACTGAGTTTCGGCTTTCATCTTGATTAGGAGGATGTAGTCGAGCACGTTTGCCTGCTGATGATGATGAAGAGTAAGGTTGGCAAGAAATGTTACAAGAGGACTATATATACTCTTATCAACACATAAGGAAAGTAACTAAACCCTAAAAAGTCTACTGGCTTTCCTTCAAAAGAAAAATGAAAAGCGAATCAAGAGATAGCATGTGAAGGATTGAGATCGAAAACCCTAGAGGAAAGCTTGAGCTACTTAGAGAACGGAGGCATTACAAAGAATGGAAGAGCGAGAGAGCAATGAAGTCCACTGGAGTATGAGAATTTGCAGAGGAAATTGCAGAAGAGAAACGAGCAGGAGAGAAAATGAGGAAGAGAGAGAGGAAGAGATTTTTATAGAGGGGTGGAGGCTAACTTATTTGATTAATGAGCAGGCCAAACCAGGCTAAAGCCTGAACTCCAGGAGGAACAATTATTATGAGTATTCTGAGTATTCCGAACTAACTACTGTTGATTTGCTTGAGGCTGATCCGCAGCTAAGGAATTAGGAATTGGTTGGCTTTGGCTTTGAATTTGTGGATGCATAACTTGAGATGACAGACAATATACATAAGTTATGTTAGTGCATCGAGAAACTGGATCAATACATGCATAGCAGCAGTAAATGCAAATAGCACAAAAAGATAAGAGGAATGAGGGATAGATGCACCCCGACAATGACCTTTAATTACTTTAACTTGAAACTTTCTGACCAAGTGATACTAGATGGATAATGGATATGCAAAAACAGACAAACAATCACTCACTCATTTTCTTTTCGGCCAGTACTAGATAAAAATCTCTGTGAAGTTCATGTACTTGAATTGATTTTGAAATCTTTTTTTTTTTTTTTTAAAGTAATGTGAATTATCTTTTGCAAACATGCATCTTTTGACGCCATAAGAGAGACTCACTTTTAAAAGAGATTTTGAGGTAAGGAAGTGGGAGGAAGCTACAAAATATGCAAGTGTTTGGCCCTTTCTAGTTGAACTTGTTCTTCACAGATGCATATCTGGTTCTAATGTGCCACTGCCCATGGTATTAATGTGTATTTGAGGTTACAAATGAGCAAGAATGGCAAAAAGAAATTAACTTCGGGGTACTAAAACGAAAATCCACCAAAAATTCCATGTGCCAATGGAGCATTTGCCCTATAAACAAGCAGCACAGCTTGTCGTGGGTATATAAATGTGTACCATGTAAAGCCCAAAAAGAGGACAATTCCAGGGCCAGTCCTAAAATTTGTTATGCTAATGTGCTTAAGTCCTAAAACTTTCATTTTGTGCATTCAAGTCACAATACTTACAATTTAATACACTTGATTCATTCCATTAACTCTGTCAATTTTGAGTAGAAGGAAGATGCCACGACTTCTTTTTATTATCTTTTAATCCTATGTGGCCATTAATAAATAAAAAAGGCATGTAGATTCTCCGTCCACTAAAACATAAAAGAGCTAACAGAAGAGCTAAAGTGGATGACTATCACAAATTTCAGGACTTAAGTGAACACAATGAAAGTTTTAGGACTCAAATGCTCTATCATAAAAAATTTTAGGACTTAAGTCTCCAAAAACAATGAATCAATAAAATAAAATAAAAAATAGTGCAAGCACATGAATGAAAATTTGTGTAAGAGGAAATATACATATATGTAAATATACAAGGGGATAACAAAACAGAAATTCCAATTCCCATATCAATGATATCAAGTAACAGGAACTTAAGTCGTACCGGAGTCCTCACTGCTATTTCCTGCAGAGTTAGATGGTGAAGCATTAGGTACAGTACTCTGAGACTTTGTCTCCATTGTCAACATCTTCAGAGATATCTTCCTTAAATAATCAGACTGAAAGGGAAAGGCAGCAAAAGTCACTAAATCACTTCATAATAGACCAGACCAACTAACTAAATAATCAAATTAGAAAGAAAATAAAGTAGATATCAATTTGAAACTATAACTTAAAACTCAGTACAATATCACAGCACTGAGCAAACCTGATATCTCTGGTGCAAAGCTAAATTTAAATATTTAAACAGTTCCACTTACTATATAAATGCATGCATCATAAAAATTCTCAATAAAAGAATGCTTTTCAAAAAAAATTAAGCACAAGCCTATCCGGTTTGTTTATGCATCCTCTATCCACATAGAAACTTGATACAGAATAAGTAAGCACTCCCTCCCGGGCAACTTCATAAAATGCTATCAAAGATAAGATCGAAGAGAATGAAACACAAATGGTGGACATCGACATCATATAATACCTGGCTCGTTGCAGAAGCATAAATTTTTTCCTCAAACCTCACGGCAATTTTATTGAGTTCGCGCAAACCCTCTGGACCAGAAACAGGAAGATGTCTCTTCAAAGTCTCCATTCTGCATATCAAAAGAGATTTGCCCTTCAGCTGCGGTTATTTCTGGCCAATCATTATCTTGTCAATGATAAATAAGATTTCATTAAGAAGCACCAGGGTGGTACCACCCATATACAATATAATGCACAAAGACTATTTCTAGCATTTCCACCAATCTATGTGTGACATTGAACTTTCCCGCTATACCAAAAGTGAGAGTGTACAAACAATCATCCCTAAAAATTTCCACGAGGATTCAACTCCATGAAATGCTCTTTTTTTCCTTTTTCTCCAGATGAGCGAAAAGAAACAAGGAGAGGAATCATTTTAGTAATATTTTCTTTATGACACACGAACTGAAAGTCCCTCTCCAAGCCCAAAGTTCGTGTCATACTGTCCCAAAGGTCAACCAATTTACTCCTACAATTGCAAAAACTGTAGTCCAAATCTGTCTAGTCCAGCTATATTGTAAAAATTAATGATTCATGCTCTTTGTTTGGTCTTGCACAAAAAAACACTTATTAGCTAGTATTTTTCCTCACTTCTAAAGATTATCCGAAGTAAGAATACATCCCCAAGTAGCTTGCCAAGCACAAAATGAATCTTTCAATGGAAACTTGACTTTCCAAATAGATTTCCATGGGCAGAGTGTGCTCTGTTGTAATTGCATCTGAGTAGAAAAGAGATCGGAATAGTAGGCTTTGACAGAAAAAGTTCCAGAGGGACAACAATTCCTCCATAGCCTATTGTCCTCACATCTAATATCACGCGATACAATAACTCAAAAATATTCAAGAAAGCTTCAGGCTTCTACTCTTGAGCCCTATGTAAGATATTAATTTACCACACCATTTCTCTGTTGTCAGTCCTCCAACAATCGGCCATCCTAGCTTTCTTGTTTCTAGTGCACACATATCTGGGAATAAGTATTCGAAAGCAGTGTCTCCACACCACATCTCACCCCGCAATATAGTATGCCTACCATTTCCCACTTTAATGGAAAGTCTTTTCGAAAGCATCCCTCCCTTGCCTAATGTGCTTCCAAAGCTTGACTCCATGTGTTCCTCCATTAGATTTTGTTATCCACTCGCTATCTTCCAAGCCAAACTTTGCAACAAGTAATCCCCCCCCTCTTTCTTTCTCTTTCCAAGGGCTAGTTTTCTCCCCATTAAATCTCCACAACCATTGTACAGGCAAAGCTTTATATACAAGAACCAATGACTTTACCCCCAACCCTTCCCCTCTCCCCACCCCCCCTCTCCCCAAAAATTTGTACGCTCTCAAGTCTTTTTGCCACTGAAATAGGGATTGGAAACAAATAAAGAAAGCAAACCAGAAGATTAGAAAGCCCACGCTTCATCCACATAAGCCTACCTCCCTTGAACAAATAAGCCATCTTCCACCCACTTAAACTCTTTTCAAATCTTTGTATCATTAGATTCCATGCAGCTTTTGCTTTGTAAGTGGATCCCAACTGCAGCCCCAAGTACTTTATAGGTATGCTGGCAACCTTACAACCATGAATCCGAGACAGTTCTTGAAAATTTACATTCTCGCTCAAAGGAGTTATTTCACTTTTTCCCCAATTCACTTTTAGTCCCAAGACAGCATCAAAACATGACAGTATGCTTCTCAAGTGCAAAATTTGTTAAATTTGTTTGATACCATCCTCCAAGAAAATTATGGCATCATCCGTGAATGATAAAGGAATTATGGAATCTTCATTACAAGCATTGTCAACTGTGAAACCACTGATCTAACTGGTAGCTTTAATCAGCATCTTGCTCAACAATTCCATATCCAACACAAATAATAAAAGTGACAGAGGACTGCCATAAATCTCTAGAACACTTGAATAAACAGCTTCGACTGCCATTCACCATAACCAAGAAAGTCGATGAAGAAATGCATCTTAAAATCCATCTACACCATTGGTCACCAATAGCCATTCTTCTTTACACATACATCAAAAACTCCCATGATCCATGATCATAGGCCTCCTCCACGTTGAGTTTGCAAATCACTCCTGCTTTTCTTTCCTCAAGACAATCATCTACCTCATTAGCAATAAGAATAGCATCCAATGTGTGACAAGCTTTTAGTGTGCATAATTCGGGTTGGACTGGCCAAGCACCTAATCCAAGAACCAACCCATATAGTTTTGGTCCCCAATTTTTGGGACTAAGGACCTACCATATTGAACCTAGGAACAAGGACCGGACTGAACCTATCAGTTTGATCCGGTTACAGGATCAACCCGGGCATGGAAAGGATGAACATGCTATTTCAAATTACAATTCCATTAATAATGCACCATTGAAGAATCAAACTATGAATATCAGTATATATCAAACATAAATATAAAATAAAGTAATAATAGAAATTCCACACTTGCTACAAGTGATAGACCATAAAAAGAACACATGAGGCAAGCGAGGAGAGGCCAAAGGCACGTGAGTTTAGCAGTGAGGTGAGCGAACAGAGGCAAGCCACAAGGCCGGGGCGAGTGAAGAGGGTTTCTATTTTTCTTGGTTGAATTAGGATTAGGTTTCTTTCTACTTTTTACTTTACATGGCAAACTAAATTGCATAAGAAAAGACACGCTAGGGTTTAGAGTAGACAAAAATATGTAATATATAATATGTTAATATTTTATCTATATTACGTATAATATGCAGGGTTGGTCCAGGTTGGTCCAACCCTAAACTCCCAAGACCAAGGACCAACCACATAATGTAGGGTCCAGGGGTTCTAGGACCAACGAGCAACCCAACTCCCCTGGGAATCGAACCAAGACCGACCGGGTTGGGCTGGTCCAATGCTCACCCCTGCAAGCTTCCACAAAAGCAATTTGAAAAGGTCCCACAAGGTGAGGTAGAACCTTTTCAAATGACCAGCAAGAACTATGGCTAAAATCTTATAGACGCTACCCACCAAGTTTTTAGGTTAAAGTCCTCAACATCCATTGCACAAGGCTCCTTAGGAATGATAACTAAGAATGTACAATTTAGATTATCTACAAACTTCCCCCCTACTCTAGAACTCCTTTAGAAGGTCTTCACTAACATTCTCCAATTCTCTAGAACAATTTCAACACAAATCCATCAGGACCTAGTGCCTTATCTCCATTACACCCCAAGACAGCACTTCTAATCTCCTCCTCTTCAAAAGGTGTCTGCAGCAACTCAACCATATTGGGATCAAGGAAGCCTCCAAAATTACAGTCTCCCAAAACATCTCTCTCTGTATAAATCAGCATAGAATTCTACATAACCACACACTCATGGCATCCACATCTTCAACAACCATCCCAAAAACTTCCAACTTACTAAGGAAGTTATATCTTCTATAAGCAATGGCCATCTTAAGAAAGGACTTCATGTTTCTGTCACCCTCATCAAACCAAATCTCCTGAGAAATATTTATCCAGGAGGTTTCTTCCATTAGAATCAACAAAGCAAGAATTTTTTTTTTTTTTTCAATTCCATTCTCCTAAAGTGCTCTCCTCCATTAAGGTCATCCAGTCTCCTTATCGTCAAGCCTTTCAACTTCTTAAATTGTCTCTTCAGTTTTGTTTCCCACATCCCCAAACTTCTCATGACTTTATTGTTTCAGAATATACCTTCGAAGCAAAAGGGAAGCTGGCATACCCTCTAAAAGAAATATTCTTCCAATAATTAAGAACTACCTCCTTGAAATCTTCTACTGTGAGCCACATATTCTCAAACCAGAAGGGAGAGGGGCCCCATTTAATACCTCCCCTTAACACAATTGGATGGTGGACGGAGGTCACTCAAGGTAACAACTTTTGAATCTAGCTTGGATTGATATCCTCCCATATTGTTGAAACTAGGAACCAATCAATGCATGAAATTTATAGCCCCTCCCCGTCCCTAGACCTACCAACGACAAGCCAATTAGGCAAATGGTGTCTAAGATTTGCCAAAATTCCCTCATGCGAGCTATGTCAGTACCAATCCTGTTCTGTTCATGTGTACATAATACCATGTTGAAGTCTCTCCCAATCACCGAAGGCACTCCCCATTTACATCTAACATCAGAGAGCCAATCCGCAAAAGAACTCCCAGCAACTACCCTCTCCAGGACCATACACCACTGTAAACACCCGTTCTTCCCCATTCTCTGCACCACCAAACAGGCACGAAAGCACTAAATTGGCCCACTAAGTAATCTACTAAGTTGAATGAGTTCTCATTGCACATCACTACAATGCCCAGCACATGTTTGAAACACCGGTAATTCTTCCAGTTCCAACTGAGAAATGATGCTATTACATAAACCTTTTCTTCACTGAATAGCTTTCTCCCTAATAAGAAAGCAAACTGAGAAATAATCCAAAATAACACACATAAGAATTCACAAACCTATAAAACTTTGGTGACACCTAAACCCACGCACATTAATAGCATCTAATAGCATCTACTTCTATTACAGGTGGCACAGGGGAGATTTCACCCATTGCAACTCAAGGTAAGTGAAGAAAAGGTTTCCTGTGGAAAACCTTTGGGCCTCCAATACCTATTACTACTTCAGTGACAATATTGAATTGGAGAAGGGAAAATCAGATGATACGTCCATGTATCTCTTCCAGTAAGAGCTTATATAAACTAAATATATTCGAGATTAATAAAAAATAACACAGCCTACAATCAATAAGACGCCTAAAAATCCTTAGGCTCCGGATAAGTAAATTTTTGTCATGAGCATAACAGCCATCATCCAGTAACTGTTCTCCTACCAGAAAGCCACATGACATTACTGCTACAATTATGTTCATCCACATGCTATGATAAACCCGCTGGTGAAAGAAGACAATCCATTTCAAACAAGAAAGAAATATAACCATCTTCTTATGCTACATAATCGCCAATGTCCACTGGCCTACATATCCGCTAAATCCCATATTGAAACTTAACCAAGACTAAAGCTACCTCAGAATCCACGTCGCGCCTCGACCTAATAACATGACCATATATGCTAAACCCTCGGGAATCGTCCCCAAGCAACGATCTATCGTAAAACCCCACATGAAAAGGATGAAAACCCAAGCAAAGGAAGCGGGCACTCACATCTTGTTGACGATCCTCTCCCGTGATTCGGGCGGAAGCTGAGCCCTCCAGTCCTCCCCATCAATCGCACCACCAGCGCCGCCGGCTCCTCCGTCACCACCCTCCGGCGGCATCAGCGGCCTCCAGCCAGCGTTATCCATCAAAGCCCACTCCTCAGAAACCTCAACACACCCAACAACCGCACAGGCACTCAAAAACCCACAAACCAAGAAAATCAAGAAACCCCGCACACAACCCACCAACGCCCGGCTTCAAGAAACCCTACCCACGAACCCTCCGCCCCTCGAGAACCCAAGAAAAAAAAGAAGGGCCCGCGTCGGTCTCACCTCTTGGAGGAGAAGGAAGAACTTTCGGCCGAAACGCGATGGGAGGAGAGAGGGAGGGGCACGCAAGGTGAGGCAATTGGGAAAGGGAATTCATCAAGTGGGTCGCTTTTCATTACTATATTGTCCGCGGCTGAAGAGGGTCGATTGGGTTGTTGTTTAATGCATAAAAAAGGAAGACGACGAGGTGAGCGAGCAAAGCGAAAGGAGGAGGCCGCGGTGGCGCAGGAGGAAGAGAAGATGAAGACGTCACTGACGTGGCCACCTTGTCATGTTGCCCTTTTGTCCTGTCGGCCTTGGTCTCGGTCTCGGGTCGGGTCGGAGACGTATCGGGTCGCAGATCTTCGGTCCGATTCTATTCGGCCGTGACTTTGAAAATTTTTTAAAGTAAATTGGAGCATTGAATCTGGACACCGGCTCCGCTCGTCTTAAGACAAACTGGATAATTTAAAATATATGTTTTTTTTTCTATAAATAATAACTTATATCGCTAGCTCAATATATTCTTACATTTACAAAAAAAAATATTAATAATAACTTATATTACTTAAAATAATAAGGGATAATATCACGAAAAATCTCAAACTAAGATATTTATAAATTTATTCCAATCTAATTTTGCTATCATTATAAACTTTAAACTAGTATATTTATAACAAATTTTGCCTCAAATGACCATAAAAAACTTTAAACTGATGCATTTATAATAAATTTTTTCAAATTATTTTTTTGACAATCAAAACCTTAAAACCGATACATTTGTGAATTGAATTAATACCACAAAAAAAAAATCATAAACTGGCATAACCGTGATAAATAGAGAGTAAAATCTCAAACCTATATACCAATCAAATGTCACGTGTTGTCAAACTCAGCAATTTGATAGTAAAATGTAAACAAAACTCAAAATTGTAAAATTATCACAAGTGTACTAATTTGGGATAAATTTATCAAAAGTATACTTGATTTGGATTTTATTATGGTCAAAAACTAGTTTAATGTAAATTTGTGACATTTATACCAATTTGAGATTTTTCATAGTATTAACTTAAATAATAAATCAATTAAAAATACTTTTATTGCCAATAACAATTTGTATCAAAACATTTTCTTAAGTAATGAAAATACTTCCAATTCATTAATTTTTGGAAGTGATACCAATGATCATATTTAAAAAATATATTTCTTACATCATTCATTTTTTCACGAAATAAATGGAGTTTAAAGTTCTTTAGTCACTCGCAAGCAACATAATCATGAAATTACATGGGAAAATTCAAATTAGCCCAACTTTATCCTGTTGACCAAAAGTCGATTTTGCACCGGTTTGCACTACTACATAAAAATAACCTTATATATATTATGAAGACTATTTTGAAATTAAGATAAAACTTACATTCTAATATATTGGAAATTATTTCCGACTTTTTTTTAAAAAAAGGACTACAATTACATGAAAAGTTATCGACCCTGCATAATATGAAAACTTAATAGAATTGATTTTTTTATAAAATAAAAAGAGTCATTAATCATCTACAAAAATAAGTTTTTACAAATTCGACCCTAGACCTTTTTTAAGGATATCCTCATCTCATGCTCACCCAGTCACCCCTCGTCATAATTAGATTGTCCCCCAAAAACGACACGATTGTCTAAGCATTGCTCACGCAACTAGTGACCGACGCTGATCAACGTGAGGCGGTGGAAGCAGGTCAACAATATCGTCTGAAGATTCATTTGAGATAAGATAAGATAAGATAAAAAGAGAGCTCATGCGATATAATTTAGTCATTTATCTTGATACCCATAGAATAATCACGTGGCATCACCAAACTCCGTGACTTTTGTTTCTCCCCATATCTCCCAGCAACCCTTGGGGCCAGAGAGCAAGGAGGTATTGTCTTACATTCCTCATTACAATTTGTTCAAGTAAAATTACTAAAATAGTCTTAAATCCTAAATTTTTTTCTTTTGCCAATTTAATATTAAGTCTTTTGTAGCCGTGTCAATTCAGTCCATTTAGCCAAATTTGATTGGCCAAATTCGGTTGCCAAACCAGCCAAAAGCTATAGCTAGTGAAACCAACAACACTAGAAGCTGTAGCTGGTGAGACCTCACTGTTGTTGGGCAAAGTTAAGCTCGCCTTCGCCATGGCTGGGCGAGACGTCAAGCTCGCCAAGTGTTGCAACAGCGATGAGGATGAGCTCGCCTAACACTGCAAATGGTGAGGCCTTGCTGACCCTAGCCTTTGGCCAATCTGATCGAAGAAGAAGGAAAAAAAAAAGAAAAAAATTAATAAAAAATTAAAATAACAAAGTATTATTTAAAAAATTGCCACATCTACGTTAGTCGGATGCCTAACATCCACGTCAATGCCAACCAGTCAAATTTGGCCAAATAGACTAAATTTGCATAATTTATTTTAGGACTGAATTGGCCAAAAAAAAAAAAAAACTGGAAAAATTACAATAGTTTTAGAACTATTTTGGTAATATTCTCCAAGAACCATTTTTTCTTACCACTAGCCATCCATTACCTATATTAAAGTCAAGTTTAAGCAGGTTTTGGATTTTTTTATCAGTGATAATAATCATGAGTTTGGCTTTGTTTGTTTTTGTTTTTTTTTTTTTTTTGACCTTTGTGTTGATAGGTCAAATAGTTGCTTTTCGCTAAAAGATAAAGTGAAATTATTGTTAATTAAACCAATTGGAATTCATTAATCCCCAAACTTCAAATATTAATTGCCACCTATAAAGATTTTGAACCAAATACTGCTGTTCCAGCCATAAATTCCCAACAAAACGCGCAACTACAATAATAACTCGCATGTCGAAGGTACGAGTCTTCTCTTCTACGTTTCGATATTTGTCAATCCCATCGGCAACCATCGCGTCCTTCACAAAGTTTCCTTCACAAAGAATAGGATAACGTCAAAGTAAGCTGATTTTAATTTTGCTCGAGGTCGCATTTAATTTGTTCCGTTTTGGTTTCCAATGATGGAGCGATAGTTGTGTATCTTCCTTCTTCAAGGGTATCATCGCACTTAGGATGATACCTTTTTTAAAATCCTCTTCAGATGTCTGTATTGCTCTGAAATCCTTCTACAGTCAATCCATGGCATTTCCAGTTCACACAGATGCAGTCATATCATATCATATGAATACGAGATTTCCCTTTTCTTAGGCTGAACATTCTCTCGTAGTAGTGCGGAAATGAGACCCCGCCAGTCACTTAAGATAAAGAAGAATGAAATTTCAAAATGAATTGGTTAATTTACAAAAGGTACAGGCATTGAAATAGATCATGCCCCTCTCAATGTTACTCCGACAAAATGAAGAACACACCAATCCGCTTTTATTGCAGCAGATACCAATATGAATTGTCCTATCTCCCAAATCGAGAATGATATCTACCCCCCCAAATTATGAACACCCCATCCTAGAAGAAAGTATCTACTGTGCTATTTCCATGTAAATCAATCAATATATCCTACATGAGAAGGGAGAAAGAAAAGGAAATCGATATTCACACGCGCAAGTATTTATCATCGTTTCATAAATAGTCCTTGCGTTAAAGATGAGAAGTCGTAGTCGTGCCCAGATGGAGTTGGGGTGATGGATGGTCTTGGCCGCATCATGGGCTGAAGAAAATTTGTTCCCATAGCACCATTTATTGGAGCTCCTGGCCCACCAACGTAGGACCTATTTGAACAAGAAAAAGACTGATATTCAACTTCAAAAGTTTTTTAGGGTGAAAATGGCACAAGAAAATCGTTTTGCACTCTGTACTATCTAATCACACCTTTGAGCACGATTATCCAAAAATGAACATATTGTCTAGACAGATATCTGGAAGAACCCAGTTGAAATATATGAAAGAGAAAATGATCACATGGGGTTTAGTTTGAGTCTATTTACCTCTGAGGTGGATAAGCAACTGAACCCACAAGCCTTGCCTGTTGGCCGTTTGCCATCTGGTGCAGGGAATAATAATGAGGTAAGTACGCTCCTCTCAACAAAAAGGTTACAAACCAAAGTGAATCCTGCAAAACTTGCAATCAAATAATCTAAACCTGCATATATTTCTGTGTTTCGGCTAACGACATCATTCCAGGAGCTTGATTAATGATTCCCCTATACTGTAGAGATGCCATTGGCGCAACATTCAAGCTTGGCTGAGGTATGTTCACATTATGGTATTGGACTCCATTACCCAGGAAGGACTGTTGTTGAGGTAGGATAGGAAGTAGTTGCTGTTGTTGGATAGAGAATGGAGACACTAGGTTGGACTGCACAAAATCAAGGACATTAAGAACCAAAACCAACTCGCTTCCTATAGAAAGCATACTAGTATCGAGAAAAAACTCAAATAAATGAACAGACCTAAGCAGCTTGAGAAAAAGAGTTCAAATAAATGATGTAGATCCATCTGTAAACTTTCCTTTTCACATGAGGGAATACTGGCAATTACCTTCTCTGGAAGGTATGAAGTCGCTATCTGGGAATTTACTTGTGGATGCTGAATACCAGATTTTGCCGGCATATTTCTTTCTGCTGCTACTGTTGAATTAACATTCCCGGGTACTGATTTTGCTGGTGCTGCTGCAACTTGAACAGGGTACAAAGGTATATACTGAGGAAAGACATACAACATCGGACATCATTACTCAAATAAGTAGGGAAGGAAACGTACATTGAGCTTCTGCTAAAGAATTGCCATTGGCAGAGTCCAAATGAGAGCCATTTGATTTACTATCTTCCATGCAGAGCAAATTGAAGAGCTCGGTAGCATAATCAACTTTGGCAGGTGGCACAACTGGGGGAAGATTTGCTTGCTTTTCTGTAGACTCAGCCTCAGGAACTTCTGATTTAGGTTTCTCCGCCCCCTTTCTCATAGACTCAGCCTTGGAACCTTCTGGTTTAGTTTTCTCTGCCTCTTCTTGTGGCTTGGTTTTGGCAACTACCTATGCACAGTGCCAGTTGTCTTAGCACTATAATTCCAAACTCCTTTAATTTGACTATTGCTAAGTTAGAATGACATGTACATTTCCTAGAATTGCTTATTTTGTGTTGATATTACTCATATATCAAGTACTAAATGCAGCTCAAGTGTCAAGATAAGAAAACGTTTTTAGCAATTTTGAAAGTAATGATTCTCAGACAATAAAAAGTAAAAAGGTACCCACATTCTTTAGTTTTCTTTCTCTGTAAAATTATGTTTTACTCGCCCACAGGATAGTCAAATTTTGATATGACATAAGGAGGGTGAAGAGCAAATAGGATTTGCTCACACTACTAATGGAAAATTTCAAGGCCCAAAATCATAATGCCAACGGATTTAAAACCATTTCATTATACAAAATAAGGGTCTCTTTGTTTTCAGGTAAATAAAGGAATGGATCAAACCTTAAAATAAGAGGATCATTATTCCCATCATAATTTCCTTTCCACAGAATCAGCCCTGGATCATGTCTTAGGCATACTGTTTTAAACAAGAGAAGCACATCTCAAAAGAAGATGCAACAAAACCAAGTGTCAAAACGGAGTGCACCTGTTGTGTTACTTTAGCAGGTGCTGAAGTACTATTCTCTGAGGCAGTTGCTCTAGCTTCTCCATTGGATGAATGAGAAATTTTCTTCTCAGCTGGAGGGGGCTCTATCCTATTTGAATAGCCACTTCGGCGACCATTGTCAGGTGACGACTCATAGACAGGTGTTTTAGCTCCGCTTGTATTTTGTGGTGATCTCATTTTTTCATTTCGAGATACCCATCTTTTCTCAACATACCTGGACCAAAGGGATCACCAAATGAGATTTCAGCCATTTACATGTATGGAAAAAAGGCCCTACAAAATGAGGCAAAATCTCAATTATCTGGTACCCATGAACTTTATGAAGGCATACTTTGTGCGAATGAAGTTCTCATTTCCAACTCTGCTGTAGTTTGGAGGCAACTCTGCTTCCCAATAGCTGTTCGCTTTCTCATTCCCCATAGCTAATAGATAAATAAATAAATAAATAAAGTCTTAGGATCACACCATTAACATTACATTATTTTAACAAAGTTAGTAATAGAACAAAATGAGTGAAATCATCAGGAAAGCTTACACTGAATGAAAGCAACCTGCTCAGGAAGCCACGTGTCTAAAGTAGCAGATCTTACCTAAATCAAAGTAAGTTAAATTGTGAGGCCTACATTTTGGCAAGAACACATGCTTTTGATGAACATAGTAAGACTTTGTAGTGTACTGCTATGACCATCAAAATAGCAATGAGAAGAGTATGTACTTTTGATATGTGTACTCCAAGACTCCTATGTATCCCAGAACATTGCAGGCATATAAATATGCCCAGATTCACACTAGCCCATCGTGGGGCTCTGCATATCAAAAAAGTCAGATTCGTTGGTTAGCCAGAAACAAGCAAAACAGTGGCAGATGTCACATGAATGACAAGTTAGTGCCCATAGATTAGAGACTAAATATTATTCTCCCTTCAAACATTTATTGAGCACATTATGACACAACTTCACAGTAGCCATCAAACAGGACACCTACCTGCTTCTGCAGTCAGCACATTCCCTGTTCTCTGGTAATTTAAGCAGAGCCTCCAATATCTGTAATTACATGAAGCAAAAGTCCTCCATAAGTATATGGAAAGCTATATATAGTATGAATCAAGTAAAAATTTTGAAGGGGTCTGGCCGCAGAGAAAAATAAAATAAGTTCTGCAGGTAGAAAGAGCAACACCGATAGCAACATAAGACCAACATGTGGCAGGCATGCGCTCTCGCACATGAGAGAGAGAGAGAGAGAGAGAGAGAGAGATCAAAATGTATCATCACACAAACAATCAGGTAATCTCAGGCTACTGGTATACAATTTCACCATTAGAATTTCATAAGGGGCTTTCACTCATCAAAAAATTCCAATTGGTTCCTGTTTAAGGGCACACTTTAGCAACATTTGCTCACATTCACAACAAAGTGGAACAGAAAAACCAATTATATTATCCTTAGTGTCTAATGTTAACCAGTTTAGTCATTAACCCCATATATAGAATATAGCTATGGACTGATTATTCAAAGTTACCTACTGTAAGCAAATCAAATTGAAACAGGCTAGAAGGCAGTTTGGCTCAAAGGATACTTATCACATTCACATATGAGGCCCGGTTTCTACAAGTACTAGGAATGTTGTTAAATTATTTCTTCTCCAGTTGTGCACACGAAAGTGGTTGTAAAATCATTTTACCAGAGATTGATGCTCTGACACATCTATGTACATGAGGATTTACACACACGATGTATCTGTTGCATTTGGATGTAACTCTCACTTGTATTTATAATTGCAAGGATGTCTACACAAACAGGACAGATATACATTAAATGTTGTCGACTTTTAAGAGTATAAAAAATGCAGACGGCAGAACAGATTCAAACCTTATACCCAGCTAACTAGTTCAACATGAACAACCTTAATAAATTTAGATTATAGGCAGTTCAACCAATTAGGACTGAAGGATGTTGCAGTTCTTCACAAGTTAGTCAATAAACAATGAAAAAATCAGAAAGTCAATTATAATAGACAGCTGCGTATCGTATAAGAATAACTCATCCACATACCCATAATTGACTTATTAATGACACACAGCTCAAACCGTGGGCCTATGCTGAAGAAAAATAGTGACCATCGAATCACCAAATGTCACCAACCGCTTGAATACAGCTACTTTTATATAGTCTTATTGGATACGAATTTCACAACTCAGTACTAGAAGCTCCATTGAACAACGAGACAAGACGAAGAACTACTCCACTAAAAAGACAACTCGTTCAAGCAAAGAAACTCAACATAAAACCCAAAAAGAAAAAAAGGGCGTTCCATTTCAGTGGTTCACCTTTTGGTCGAAGAACAATTCTCCGAACAGACAAACTATGGAATCATAAATTGCCAAGTTCAAAAGTTCTGGAAGAACCGGATTAACTGAGAAAATATTGAAGCAAATCCTGCTTTAAGCACCCAATGCCCCGTTAGAGTCAACAAGCAAACCAAGAACCGGATAAAACCACGCCATAACGCAACGGTTTCGGATTGGAGAAAAAAGCTACATCATATGAAGCATGAAATTGCATCCCAAATGAGCAAAAAACAAGCTAATACATAGAATCAAAGATTCATCAGCAGAAAACACAAATCAGAACTCAAAACGTCGCAGTCATCCAATCTTGAAAACTCAACTCAACCTCCATTACATGCTGTATCACAAGAAACCTTGGAGAAAGACGAGAAAGAATCAAGAACCAACCCAAAACCAACAGACCCACGAACGAAGGAAATCGACCCAGCCCAAAAGCAAGAAACTTCGAAGAGTCAAAAAGCTCGTCGTGGAAAGCCGATGAAAGTTCAAAAGGACCAACCTTTCTGTGCTTCTCATTAAGCTCCTTGGTAACGCGGGCCTTCCCGTTCATGCCTGCGACCAAACTTCCACTTTCTGCGCAGGAACTCGTCCCCTGTTCTTGATGAGAATCCCACAGAGAAAGAGAGAAAAGAGAGGGAGAGATGGCAAAGTGGGTTCTTTTCTTTTCCTGTCTTTGTTTGACTTCTACTTATTCTCTTTCTCTCTCTCTCCCTCTGTCTTTGCGTGGTGGGATCAAGTCCTTTGATGTGAATGGCGGAGGTGTCAAGATTCTTCCTCCTCCTGAGAAAAAACCACAACTTGGGTCTTCACAAGAACACACGCGTCGATGTGACAGCATGGGCCATTGCCGTCATCTCGTCGGTTCGTCCACTTTGAATTTTCTCTCCCTCTCTCTCTCTCTCTCTCTCTCTCTCTCGCGTGGAGGCGGAAAGGCAAAGGGAGAGGTGAGGAAAAATTGGCTGGCTGGGCTGACTCTGCCCGTGCTTTTATTCTTCTAGTGGGAAAACAGCACGCCTCTTGCCTTCTCTGGACGGCCGCCATCTTCTTCTCCTTTTCCTTTTCCTTTTCCTTTCGTCATCCATCACGTTCGTTTACCTTTCTTCCGTCGACCATATTCGCTATAAAGTTTCCTGGACCAGATCGACCGGCCTAAGAGCAAACCGACGCCATGCCAAAGCCCGAAGACAGCAACAGGTCCATGGAGGACCCTAAGCCCGCCAGCAGGTGATGGTTGGCAAGCCCGGCTGGTCACTGATGGCGAAAGATAACGTAACAAGATGAATCATCGTTGATGAGCATCGACCTGACTATAACGTATGTGCCAATGCAATCTCAATGTTTTGCTGGTAAGGTGACATTGGATTTTTGAATCTTGAAATTTGGATCATCGTGGGGATCCCTTATCCAGAGAATGGGTAATATCACTTTCACACATACTTTCTACGAAAGAGAATTTTTCAAAGACTTTTACTTTGATAGTGAGACAAGACGAGACTCACCTCACCCCATCCACTGCCCTAAGAAAAATTTGCTTGACCTCACCCCATCTCATGTTTGGTGTCTGATTGGCTAAAAATTAGACAAAATTTATCTTTTCTTACTATTCATCCGCCACGTGACTTCTTTATGAAATCTTGGATTTTTTGCTTCAAAGTCTATCCGTCAATCAATTGGGATAAAAAATTTATTTAACCCATCTCATGTTTGGTGTCTGATTGGTACATGATAAAATTAGATATAAATGGGATATAAAACAATAATATTATTTCTTCTGTCAAAGAAGATTCGGGAAAAGATAGACTAGGAAGATGTGTTTAAAGGGGACAAATGTGAATATGAATTCTAATATTTATAATTTCGAATAACAATCCTTTTAAATTGACAAAATTGAAAATATATTTCAATATAAATAATATTTCAATTATGAAATTGAAAATAACAATTTAGTTTTTTGAATTTAATCCTATTTTTATTTATATATTCGACTTTAATTATATCTTATAATATAAATTCAATATGTATAAATATATATTTATTACCTATATCAAGTATTTTAGTATTTTAAGTATATTTGTTCACTATACTATGTAATAAAATTTTATTAGAAAATGATGGGAGAAAAAGAAAAAAATAAAAAAAATAAAATAGAGATAAAAAAAAGCAAAAAAAAAAAAAAAAGTATGCAAGGGTGTTGTGAAATTTTTTTACCATTTTCACTTGTGAACTTTTAGGTTTATTTGTATTAATATGTCATTTA